>VZRU01008620.1:376690-470365 GCA_013398155.1 Pedionomus torquatus
GAGATGCCGCCCCCAACGGCGCCGCCTCCGGGCCGGGGTCCGCCTGCTCGTCGCTCCCTGGAGCGATCCCGGCTGAAGCGCTGGACGGGCCGGGCGGCGGAGCGGGAAAAACGGGCCTCCTCCCCCCCCCGCCCCGGTCCAAAAACGATGGCCCCGAAACGTGTGGCCAGGAGGAACGGGCCGGGCGCGGTTCCGCTGGCGTGGCGCGGCTGAGGGCGCGGAGGCAGGGCCCCGGCGGTGCGCTCCGCGTTCTGCCGCTCCGCGTTCTGCCGCTCCGCGTTCTGCCGCTCCGCGTTCTGCCGCTCCGCGCCGCAGGGAGCGGGGTTCGGCAGCCCGCACCGACCGGGCGCCGGGGCCATCAGCCGCCATCCCAGTGCGACACGCTGCCAGGATCCCGTCGCTTTGCAAAGGGTTTTAAACCCAAAAGCACGCACCAGTGGCCCCAGCAGCCGCGCTGGCCGCATTGCTGTGGTGGCGTCTGTGTGGTTGGACTCAATGATCTCAGAGGTCCCTTCCAACCATGAGAGTTTCGTGATTCCCTTTCCCTGTTCCTGGGACTGGAGATGCTGCCCGGGAGGTCCATGGCTGCCCAGGTGGGGTAGGTGAGGGTGAGGCGCATCCCCCCCCTCTCTCTTTGGGTCTCTCTGGCGCCAGATAGCTCGTTTCTCCTGAATCTGTTACATCCTTTCTGACAAAAAAAAGTTAAGCTGAGCATCACACGTTCCAACAAAAGCTTTCTGTTTCCATGAATCACTGTTTTCCAGAGCTACAAAGTTCTCCAGCGGTGCCGTGTCTGGGATCCCCCAAGGTATCCCACCCTGAGGGCATCACACCTCAGCTGCAGTACTGTGCGTCAGTTGTCTTCTCCAGTACTGGAGCATCTGGTTACTCACGATGGCCAAAGCAGGTTGCTGCGTGCACACTGGAAATACAGAAATTGCAACTGGCAGAGGTGATGGTGAACTCGCCTCACAGTTAACATCAGCTGGGAAGAGGTGTGTTATAATTTATCAGGAGCTGGGCTGGTACTCGGGGTAGATGGGGACTGCGCTGAGCCCAGTTGCAACGTTGCAGTCATTTTTACAGAAGTTCAGATTTTGGGTTACTGAGTCTTTATGTGTTTCCCACTTTGTGCCATGACAGTGTGAATTCTGCAACGCCCGCAGTTGCATTTCTACCAAACGTTATGTGCACAGAGGGATGCACCCTTAGTGGAAATGTCTAGTATTCATTGTTGTATTTAATTCTCCTGGTGGTCTCACAGCCCCTGTGGATGCCAGCCAGTGTCTAGTGTCTTGTAGACAACATTCTGCTCACAAGATCCCGATACATCTCATGACAATGGGAAATAAAACAGCTGAAGTAAAAAACAATAGAAAAAAAGTTAAAAAACGAAAAAAGCAGAACAAAATATTTATGTCATGTAAACACCATAGTCACTGTTTCTCTCAATAGGTTGCTTGTAGCATAAAGATTCAAAGTCTATTTCTTTTTTCCTTCCCAGTTCAGAAGTTCACAGTTATCAACTGCATTTTTTTTTATTTTTCTTTTTATCTGTTCAGATGGGAAAGAAAACATTGCCCATATCAAAACAACCTAAAATTCAGCCAATTTTGCTGCCTCACCTCAGATCAGCACCAGCTGGAGCTGCCTGTCTTCTAGATGCCAGGACCAGTGAGCCACACAGTCCAAGTGTTCTGAAGTTAGAAGTGTTGACAGCATCGATTACAGTCCACAGCAGCTACAGGTGCTTAGCACCTTTGACTAAAACAATTATTTGGGTATTTTCTACTCGTAGACTAGTGAGATTTACAGGCAGAGATTCTCAGTGTAGGAGGTCCCTTTCTGTGTGTTTTAGTGTCAGTTCCTGCAATATAGCCAAAGAAATCTCCTCTCTCATCAATTAACTATGGTTGATCTCAGCAGTATTTGTTTGTGCCACATAAACAATATAATAATTCAAAGATCTCTTAAAAAATAATTATATACATGTTTAATTATTTTTTTTTCACTGAGATTAACCCTTTCATGGTATGCTTTTTGACTAAAAATAAGATGCAAACTCTTTGATTTCCTATTTAAATCCATATAAATGGTCAAAAAAATGAACAGTTTCAGTGATTAGGTGTTATTATTGGTAGCATAGATTCAGTAGAGCGTCCCATGCATAAATGGCATTTTATTTCTCTAGTATATTGCAGTGGAAGAATAAAATGTCTGTTACACAGAAAACTTGAACTAAGTAGAAAACCACATTTTTAGTGGCTAAAATAATATTAAATGTGGATACAATTGGGGAAAATGGGTGGAAGTTGGCAGATAAAAGATCAAATGGCTAGAAAGAACATCAGCTGAAGTTGACTTTGGCATATGTAATTTATGTTGGCCATTTTTCTGTGGCCAGTAGCTTGATCAGAGGAAAGAATAACAGGATCTTTCTCATTTTGGCATACCATGTCTATTTTGTTACGCTTCTCCCCCCTTTTTTTTTCCATACTATTCTCTTTTCCTTACCTCACACTCACATAATATCTTCAAATCTCACAAGCTGAAGCTGAATATGTGTGATTTATCTTCCCACTCAGCCCATGCACAAAGTCCCTTGTATAATATTTGTTGGGGTGAAATAGATCCTATAATTTTAAAAGAGATTCATGCATTGGTTGATCTGCTGCATCAGTTTGGGACTGTGTAAACCCCCCAAAGAGTGGTATAGGATTTCTCCTGTGAAGATTGTGGGTCTATCCTTGGACCTGGGGACAAGAAGAGAACGTCACTAAGCAGAGAGCAGCATTAGATGGCTTCAGGTCTGCTTTAGAGCTGCTGCCAAAGCAAGAAGCTGATGAAGGTCTATCTTTCCACTCCACAAGCACTAGATGTAGAGGTTATCTATAAATGGAAGAGTGACACAATGTAACTTATCATTAATACAGCACAGTCTGTATCCAGAGCTTGTATTTACTTATTATTGTCAAATTCATTTACTTCACAACACTATTATGAAGCAAAGTGATGTTATCTCTCTTTTCATAAGGAAGAGTGAGCCATATGCAAGAGTACCAGCTGAGGAAGCTATGAAGTAAGGGTAGGGAAAGAGAAGACAGCATGCAGAATCTTTAGAAGTGATCTGTGGTATCTAGAAGTGTTTTTTTAGAGAGAATGCTAAATTTGGTTTTAGCTGTTTAGGAGATGTTTTTTACTGGTGAAAATTAATGCTGGGTGTGTTTTGAAAGACATTATTTATTGCATTCATTTATTTTGCAGAATAATATATTTACTTTCATGATGTTATGCCATATTCCCTGAGCAGGCCCCAATAACTCCAGCTTCTCAGAATAATACAATGTGACCTACTGTGTACTAAAGTACTGTGCACTTAAGGCACACCAGCAAATAAATAAAAGGACCTCCACAGCTGTTATAAAACTTCTAGAAATTCCCCAGATAAATTCTTTTTTTCTAACCATAACAGCAGAGAGATTCTGAAACATCATCTTAGTTATGGTCATCAGACCATAAAAAAAAGATGGGAAGAGATGACAAAAAAAGTTCATCTAGTTCATCTCCTAACTGTGCTGAGTTCTTTCGTGACGGATACTTGTTTATCCACTCCTTACAGTTTCTAATGATGAGGTCTCCATGACCTCTCCAGGAAATTCCTGTGCTTCACTTACCATCAAGAAGTACTTTTTCCTCTTAATAAGTAACTTGAATTATTCTTGCTTCAACTTAAAGCCTTTAGTTCTTGTCCTGTCCACCATGGACATGGTGAACAGATTATTCCTTCTTTATATAAACCTTTGATGCTTGAAGGCTTTAATCAAACATTGATCAGTCCTAAAGTGCTCTTTTCATTTAGCTAGTCACTGCTGTATCTTTCAGCCCATTCTCAGAAGTCATAGTTCTTGTTGCTTTCCAACAAACTTTCCACAATTATCTGCATCCTTCGTTAAGTACAAAGTGTAAAACTGGAGACAGTGCCCCAGCTGAGACCTAACCAGTGCTGAACAGAACTGCATGGGCTTATCAGGTGCTTCGCAATCTGTAGTCCTGCTCATTTGTCTCTGTGTCATGCTTATTCTGTCTCCGTGGCATGACATCACTGGCTTGTGTTGGTGTACTATAATCCCTAGGTTCTCTTCTGAAAAAACTACTAATTGTTCCTCGTGTGTCTTTGTGGCATTGGCTACTTTTACTCAGCAGGGTCTCCTGGTCTTATCCCTATTGAATTTCATCTTGTTTTTCTTAAAGACTGTTTTCCTGATTTTTTAACATCTATTTGCACTAACACTGTACTTCTGTAGTTTTATTTTTTATCCCTCTAAGAAGCATGCGTTCAGTTCCTCAACTGGATCATCAATGAAACGTGGAATAGATATGGGCCCAGAATAGAATATCACAGTCCTATTTAATACATCTTGCCATTTTGACAGTGAAACAATGACAACACTCCTGTGTGGAGATGCTTATTGACCCATTTCTGTGTCATCGACTGACAATTCTTGCTGTACTTTATGGGAATGTGACAGGCAGCAGGGTTTAAGCTCTGCTCAAGCCCTGGAGTGTACCCTCTGCTCTACTCCCCTCTTTGCAGACATCCCTGGTCTATTATAGCAGCACATTAGCCTGATTGATAGGATTCATTCTTACCACGTCTATACTGGCTGTGTATAGACCTCATTAAGTTACCTGTTCCAGTTACCTGTTCCAATTTGTGTGATACTTTTTTTTTCCCCCCAGAATATTTCTAGGAGCAGAAGTTGAATTGACTAGGCTAAAATTTCTTGGTTACTTTCCTGCCTTTTTTAAAGACAGTCACTATATATGACCTTTTCTAGTTTTCTGGTACCTCACCTGTCACCAAAGAATTTTGAAGAAAGTCATTAGTGGTTGAGAGAATGAGCAGGGGGATACATTCAGCTTCAGTGAACCTGACAGAAAACCAGAGGATCTATAAAAGTCGAGGCTTAAAAGTCTGATCACACACAAGGTGTTAACATTTGGTAGTATTCAATGTGCTGTAGAACCTTCTATATACACTGTTATTTATTACAGCCATGCAGTGTTAAACATCTTAATCTCTGGAAGACTTTTCAACAGACAGACTTTGTGAACCTTGTCTTTGCTGAACATTAGGGAAATTAGAAACAAATGTACAAGACTCAAAACTCCAGGAGTTTTCACTCTTGGAAATTGCAGTGACAATTTCTGGCAAGAGTGCAACCTGTCTCTTTTGGCTGTCAGGGCCAAGTAATAAATTCACATGATAAGTCTCGTTAGAAATCAACTATAAGCAGAGATTACAATATTACTGATTAGAATGAATATATTGTCACTGCCTAATTTGTAAGGAGTTAATAAAGTCAATAAAAATAGCTTGAATGAGAGTGTAGCTAAAGAAATCCAAAAAGACTGAGAACATGAACACTGCACTGGGAATCAATTTGTCATGTCAGGTGACAGCATTGCTGTCAAAGGGACTGCGTTATTCATATGTAAATAAGGAAAAGTTGTTTTGTAATATTTTCAGTAAAATAGAATCTGAATTCTAAATGATTGTTTTTATAGCCATATTATTTTCTTACTTAAGAGGAAGAGAGACTCTCTCTTTCTCTATCTTCCTTAGAAAACACTGGAAAACGTTCTCCCAGGTTTAGAAAAATTACTCCTGCCCTAAAACTCCCCTTTTGCCACTGTGCTCTTCACAGGTGATTTTGAGGTATTTCACATTCCTTCTATTTCATTCAAATAGGTTTAAAGTGGCAGGCAGGAAGGAGTGTCTTTATTAAAAGAGGGAACCTAAATCTAAACAGTCTAAAGTAATTTCTGATATAACGTTACCACTGAGGGGAGTTTCTCCTTCACTTGAAGTCAAATACGTAATTAAGCAATTTTCCCCTATATTCCTAAATTAATATAAGTGAAATTATAGATATGTTAAAGTGCTTTCTGGAGTCAGGTTCCAAATGGATCAACCTCCTTTATTAATAATTTTTGTTTTGCTATTATGCGAACTTTCTTAGCATCCTGCACAGCTAAAATGCATTTAACAATGATGCATTTTTAAAAACTAGTCTTCCATTTTTATCAGCAGATCAGATTTACTGAATTATTATACTAGTCCATCGATGAAGAAAAATTCTCCTTTACACTGCTCAGGCATCCTTGGTCGCTCAAGGTTTTCATATTCTGTAAAACAGATGGTATAATACACGCATTTACACCTCAGTAGTGAAGGGCAATAACTGCAAAGATCAGCCTTCAGTTATCTACCAGAAATCAAACAAAAAAAATGTGATTTGAGGATTTTTTTTGTTGTTGTTTTTCCATGTAAGTCTAACACTCAATTTCACTACTTAAAAATTGCTTGCACTTCGTGAGTCACTGTTCTGTAAAAAGCCACCCAGACAGATTCAGTGATTAAAACGCACTTGCTTTTAATCCACAAAACTACTCATCTGTCCTCCTCAATAGCCACACATTTCCATTGTCAGGGCTCTGGGTGCAATAATAGGCTTTAATTCCCCAGACCAGCCTCACCTGGGGCTCCACCTACACTCTCCACTCATGGGCTCAGGAGCTCTATTTGAGCACAACCCTGAGTATATGTTCATGGTTTGAACTGTGATGGAGCCCTATCTCGTCCTGTTTGGCTTGCTTGGACATCAGGTCTGTGTTGTAAGTAAATAGTTTTCTGTTTTGTTTCTGCTTGTAGTGCCTGGGCTTGTCCTGCCTTGCAGAGCAGCCCTGCCATAGCTGCTTTCTAGTGGGAGCTCCCCTGTTGGGGTAAGTGTAGAAATGCCCCTTATCAGCTGGCTGTCCTCCAATCCTGAAAAGGACCCCAGCTCACAAGTGAGTAAGTGTCAATACTAGAAACTTACATTGTTTATTTGTAAGTGGAATTTCAGAGGTTATGGTAAGGAAGCTTTGCTGCGTGGGCTTTTCAATGATGCAAATGTGGTTTTCTAGATACTAGAGAAGAGGCCCCGGTGAGCTGCAGCCTGAACTCCAGATTTTCCAATACCAATTTTCTCCAACAGTTTCTCCAATACCTTTTGCTCTATGTAGTCATGTATTCCTCCAGTACCAAATGCTATATTTCAGAATTTCTAGTATTTTTTCTTGCCAAAGTACCAGTAATGTCTAGTTTATGCAGGTATAAGTAGCAGAAAAAATATAAGGAGTGAAAAGTCACATTGAAACAAATCACAAAAAAATGAGTGTTTTTACCTTCCCTTTAGAAATTGTATAATGTTTTGAATGCTTTTTATATAAAATAATTCATTAACTTGAGCTGCAGGGGAAAAAAAATCTACTTTTGAAAAGACTTTCTTTTAGGTTTTTATTCACTTCCATTTTTCTTAGTAGCTTTAATGTCTTTGGTATTGCATTGTTCCTGAAGAACTTTTTTCTGCTTTCAAAGATTAAATAAACATATGACCTCTGGTAAAAGAAGGGAGACAAAAGGTCCATGAACTTCAACATGAAACTGGCTATGAAAGCAAAAACTTTTTTGTCCTTATGAGAAGACATGGAAGTATGCAGTAAGAAGCAGGGGGACTGCCTCATCATAAGCCCAAGGGAAGTGGTAGTTGAAATAATCTTTCTCTTACATATCTTTTTTTTCCTGCACTATACTACAGAAGACTAGTTCTGCTATGGCAATTCGTTATAGAATTTTTACTGGATAATGTTTATCGATGTTTTATATTCCCTGTCCATGCTTTAATTTGGCATGATACCTCTCTGAATGTTAACTATAGTTAAATGCAACTGTTAAATATAGTGCAAAACAGCAGGCAAGCTGTATAAATTGCATTGTAAGGATGCATAAGAACAATCCTGTGTTATTCTTCTTCACATCTTGTGCTTTATTACGCGCTGTGTAATTTGATCATCGGAATATTTAATTTAGCAATGAGAGAGGGGAATGTATCTTTTTTGGGGTGTTTGGTCAACCAAGGGTTACAACCTATTGTGTGATTGTTTTTATAGAACTGTTTTTTGTTTTTTTCAGTACATATTAATTGTGGGTTGTGACTGGGAAGAGAGTAGCTTTTGGTTTACCATTGTTTTCGTCTGAGACAAATACAGCCATGATCTAAGAGGTTGGGGGAGTGTGGAGGAGCAAGCCAGGCTTTGCAACTACAGCTGGCTCCTGTGATACTAGAAGCATGCACCATTTTGTTAGTGCTCGTGGCAAGATTATTAGATGTTACAGAACCCTATATTCTGTATGGTGTCTTTATACCAAGGTAGTTCCTACAGTCATCCATTCTTCTCTTTTTTAATCTGTGTAATGCTCTAGTGAAGCAGGCATTTTCTGAAAACTGCCATTTTGTGCACTTACTCATTCAGTCTAAAGTGAGGAATGAAAGACTGGTGTAGTACAACCATGTTTCTAAACACATGGGAAACAGCTCGTCATCTGCAAGGACGTTATCAGAATGGTAAGAGAAGAACATAAGGCTTGGACCTTCAGTAACTCTAAACTTGTATGACTTCTAAGACGATACACTGACAGCTGAGCTTAGATGACTTTACAACATGTGAAAATCTTTATTTCAACAAAAATACCTTAGATAAAACCAATGTAATAGCAAAATAGTTCTAGCACACAGTGGATTTGAAATCAGAAGTGGAAGAGGAGCACTGGCAGTTCCTACTGTCCTAAAGACTGCAGCCAAACCAGCAAAGATTTAAGGAAATGACTCACAGTGCTCAGAAGAAAGAAAAACATCGTAGTAATGGCAAGAAAAGTTAGGTTAATGTAACCAAACTGTTGAAGTCAAGTTTACTAGCCCACAGAGGCAGACACAGGAAGCACCGAAATGACTGAATTGCATTCCTAAAACAAGTAATAGTGTTCTATCAGGTTAGTGACTATAAATGGCCAAGAACTTCAGTGGACATGAAGGAATATGTTTTGGCCTTGAACATTTTTACACAGACATCTTGGCGTAAATGAGCTTATCCATGTAACAGGTAAAGATTTGATCCTTGATCCTTATGTAACAAATATTCTTTGGCAGTGCTGTGAAACGTGTTCTTCAGTTTACCTAATAAATACCTAATGCTCAATTTGCCAATATGCTAATCTTTGAAATGTGAAGTGTTACTTTCAAAATATCCTGTGTTTTGGTGACTTCTGACTAAGGTTTGTATTGCTCTACAAAAAAAGCCCAAACCAAAAGGACCCCTAAACAAAATTATTAACATGACTAATTAGATAGAAATTCTTGCTATCTTACTGCATGAATGAGCTACAAATAATAAAGCCAAAGCCAGATGTTTGATTACTAAGATTATATGGCAGCATAGCATTTATCTGAAAAATAGTTTAAGCCCTAACTTAGTATTTATTTTCAAACATGAGCAATTAATTTAACGATGTTTTTTCTGGAACAATCAGAGTTGCCCTCAGTGCAATCGCATGTTACTGTGGCTGGAGATGGCAGGGTTGCCTGAGAGCCGTTCTTTTTAGTGTTCTTAAGGGCAGTCTGTTAATGACAGGTTGTGGGCAGAGGTTAGCACACAAGTTCCTGGACAGATCTTTAGAACATAATCACCTTGAGGGTGGGCAGATATTTGAAGAACAGGTTGCACAGGGAGAGTGTGGGATTTCTGTCCTTGGAGGTACCAGAATTTGACTAGACAAGGCTGTGAGCAACCCGATCTATTTGTCCCTGCTTTGACTGGGTTTGATGACCTTCTACCTTAACTCAGTCTATGATCCTCTTTTCTTCTTTTGTGAAATATGCTGAGGATTTTTTCTACATCTCAAATTGTTGTATGCTCTTGTTCTAAAAATGTAGTCCAGACCATAATTTTGTAGTTTACTTATAAGGATATTATGTAGGACTTTGTTAAAGGCTTACCTTACTTTTATTATACATAATATCTGCTAGTTTAAGTCATGATCTTCTTGATAAATCTGGTCATGGTCTATAAACTAATTGTTGAAAAAAATCACTAATAATTTGTTCTAGTGTTGGTTTTGATTATCTTTCCAGTTTGCCATTTTTTTTGTGGCTTTGGATTTGGTGCTGTACTCTTGTATTCCTTTTATGTGTAACTTTTTTTCTCAGGACTGTGGTTCATGGCTTTTTTGACTTTTTTTTTTTTTTTTACATGGTCCCTGATGTCTCACCTGCATGGAGTGGCAACAGCCTTTAGGAAATACAGCCCTCCTCTGCTGTGATAATTGGAGCTGCTGCTTTTCTGTTGTTCTGCATAATGCTTTGACTCCTCTAGATGGGGGAGGGCAGGGCATGGGGACAGTTTGTTTTGTCATGAAAGTACTGCTTATTGTTTAATGGAGGCAGCAACTAGTCTCTCTCCTGGAGCTACATGGTATCAAGTAAATAGTCATCTTTTGTAAGGTTGACCACACTAACATTGTTTTTCTGCTGAGCAACTTTCTGGCAGCAGCCAAGACAGGTTTCCAAAAATGGTAACCTGGAGCCTGCTGGGATTATTGTTTCTGGATTTAGCTGATGTAGGTGAGTATGTTAAAAAGATCCTTGAAAACTGATGGAATTAGGCAGTCAGTTTAGATTGACTTACAGTAGAAATCAAGCACTTAAAAACATTTCCGGGGGCACTAAAAGAAATGTTTTCCACTTGCTGCTTCCTTCTATGGTTTTGTTTTTCTGCAGTGCTGTGAACAATATTTTGATTAAAGCAAATTTGCTTTTTGAGCATTGTTTGGAGTAGTGACTGGCTAGAACTACCAGTCACAAGCTACCATGGACTGTACAGGAGATAAAAATTACAAGTAACTTTACAAATATGTTTTTCAATGTACAAATCTGCCTGTATGCTAAATGGATGTCATAGTGTTTGAACTGGTGCAGTCACCAGAGTAGTTTGATATGCAGGTATGTCTTCTATAACAGTCTAAGGGGCACTGAGAGGCTTGGATGGCTCTCAGGTATGTGGCTTACTGCACTCTGTCACAACTACCAAAGTGTGTGGCAATATTTTACTTCTGGATGCATATTCCACTTCTGTATGCAGTTATAATATGGAGCTTTGTATGGATGAAATGCAAAATAATTAAACAGTCTTCCTTTTTTTTTTGTCCTGGTATGTGCACTTTTAAATGAGATGAATTGCTAACTTGACTCAGTTAACCCCATGGGAAGGCCTTTTAATTATTAACTTAAATAGTTGTGGGAGTTTTGCACATGTTTTTTCTCTAAGAATGTTGTGAATTTTACACTAAAATGGACTGGGTGTGTCTTATCTGACTGTAGGGATATTTAAAATAAACAAATCTCTTAATATCTGTTACAAAAGCACTGGCTGAGACATTGAATGAAACTAATCTTAAGAAGTCAGCAATGACCTCAATTTAACAAGAGCAGTGCCTTTCCATGTGGCCATCATGTGCACGAAGGAGCTGATGGAGTTAGTGAGGAACAGTACAGTTTCAGAGAGCAGTGCGAGAAAGCAGGGAAGTGGGGGGCTCCTATTAATGAGATGTAACTTTGCAGTTACAAGGGCTTATGTGCCGATGTGGTGTGCTAAATGAAACTCACTTAACTGTTCTGTACCCTTCTTGAACTCATTCTGTGTAGCAAACTGAATAGTGCTGGGGTGACAAATGCCTGTATGTCTTGAGGTGAGAGCAGATGATAGATGCATTATCACTTACATGTAGAAACAGTCCAGAAATATAGTACAACAGACAGAGAATCCACCAGGGGATGTAGAGTTACTGCAACAAATCTGAACATTGATGTAGAGGATCAGACTTCTTGAATCCCCTTTGAGAGTGTAGCAGTCAGGAGACTCACTTGTAATATTCTGTCCCTCAGAAGGAAAGTGAACAGGATTTAGATCCCTGGAGTCTGCACTCTGTAGTACTGTAATATCAATGTTTAGCTAATACCATAAGAGTATTATGACACAAGTATTTTGAAATAACTAAACCTGATTGATTGCACATACATTTCTTGATAGCTAGATGATTCTAGACAACATGCAAGATTAAACAGAAAGGTCATCAGTCACTGTGGTGTTTAAGTCTGGCTTTATGGATACAAACAGGTTCACCAAAATCAATAGGCTTACTTGTGTGATTACATTAATGTCTGGTTAAGTGTCTTGCTGGAATGAAGTCACATATTTTAAGCTATGGCATGTGAAACGGTGTGCTTCAGGGAGAAAGTACAATCCTCAACAAAATTAATAGCATGAAAAGGAAGAGATAAAAATATGTGCTTGGCTGTTGCTATATGAAAGTCTGAAAGCCCAAGTCTGACAAGTGAAGCATATTGTGCAGTGGGGACTGGTGTTTTGGCCGGTGGATTGTTGTTGACTTAGAAGTAGGTATTTTGATTCATGGCACAGTCTTCCGAATACTAGTCCACAATTTAGTAGGGAAAAAAAGGTATGTAAGGTCCTTGGGAAAATGTAGTGACTACTGATATTCTGGTGGTGGGGAGGCATTGCCAGTTAGATACCACTAACATGCTGGTGAAAATTCATGGTTTTGTGTCATGGAGCTGATAAAACAATAGCTAATCATTGAAAAACCTCCATGTGCTCATACCAGACTAAGTTTCACAAGCAACATTCCTGTCTTACAAATGAGCTGCCATGACATTGTGATTCCTGAGCTATGAGAAAATGTTTTCTTTGGCTTACAGGTGGGTTAATATTGGAAATTCCTAAGAACAGTGCCAGATATTATTTGCTCTGATAAGGAGCAACAGTTTAGTTTTTTATCTTGTTTGGGATAAATACATCAGTCATCTACATTCAGATAGCATGGAGGTAGAAAATTTCAGAATTATCTTTGGGTTTTTTGAGTGTTCCTACTGTAGATAAAGATAATCTTAGGGAGGTATAAAGTGTGATTCTTCACTTTTTTTTTATGACACATTAATTATATCAGAGTTGCATTTAAAAAAAAAATCTGCCTGTTTTTTTGAACTGATAGCTCAGATACTACTCTTGAAGTCAATACAATAAGTGAGGGGTTAGTGATTTTTAAGTTTCATGAAAGTGAAAACTTGGCCACAGGAAGAAACTGGATTTTTAGACTCTTGAAAATGTCTTTTGTAAATACAGTTGTTTAAATGTTTCGTCTGTTCTAAGTATTTGGGGATTATTTTTCCATTAATTTTGCTTACTTTGGCTGGAATAGACATGGTTCCCTCATGGTCAACTTGACTGGAAATCTTGAAGATAAGAAGGTTCTTGGGTGCTGTGGGGCTTCTTTCTCTCATTTTGGCAGATGTGTGATTTTTTAGGCTTTTTCTTCAGTTGCCCATTAGGGATGTTCCTGCAGCCTTTAGTCAGGCTATACTCCTGCTGGAGCAAGGCCAGAGGTCTGTAGTGTAATAAGTGAGTTCTGCTCTTGTAGGTGTTGAACGACTTGACCTGAGGGGACTGACATCTGAGAAGTGACTGCAGGGCTGTGACTGATTAAAAAGGCAAGCATTTCATTAATTGGCTTGCTTATGGATAATTGTTGTTTAGCATGCTTTGTTACCACCCATGGCTTAAACCTCAGCACAGTTGCAGTAGCTGGAGGCTAAATATAAAGGACCTAAGCATGGCTTTCAACATAGTGAATGTGAATGTAAATGTAGCATGGAGTGATCTGTGAACCTTTATCTTCCTTGCAAGATCAATGTGTGATTTAAAACAAAAATTAACCCAGAAAAATACCTAGTGAAGAACATGCTGTCATTGACCTGGATTTACACACTAACATAGTAGAGTGGGAATAATCCTTGACAGTTTGTGTAGCTCTTAAGATGATGTAATAAATTTTACTGTATGAATATAAAATATTGTTTAGTTTACAAATGTATTCCTCATGGTTTTTTCCTTAGCAGTTCTATGAATTCTGGTTCATTGTTGTGACTATATCATTCTTTTTCTAACTTGCTGTCAAGTAGAATGCTGAGAGATTCTTTGGGTAAGACATGGTATGAAAACATTGTGTCTACAGAGTCTGGGTCTAAGTGCTCCCGTGAGGAAGACCATGGGACTGGAGTCAGTTGCTTAGTCAGATGTATCGGTAAAGTGCCAGTGTTCTGCCTGTTAATTGTAGCCTCATGTTTATCTGGCACTACAAGGATATTGCCTTAAAACACAATCTGCAATTAATAATTAAAGAAAAAAAAGATTTGGTACATTTTTATTGTCTTATGTAAGAAACGTGTCTTTTTTTTTCCCCACTCTGACACATGAAATAAATAAGCTGTTGCAGGAGTTTTTTGTAATGCTGGAAAGTAAACGTAGCTCTAATAGTTTATGATGGCTTGAAATCAGCATTGGTAGAATGCCTAAAAATTCTTGCTTCCTGTTGAAAGCACATTCAGCACACTGGGACACATTTGTCTGGATGTGATATGTAGAAGGTCTACTTCTTTTTCTATTTACACTAAATTTTCAGTGATTCCTGTTATTTCAAACCACATACGCCCACACAGCTATGGTTACTTGGAATCTGTCTTGACTGGAATATATCAGGAGTAATTGGGTTGGTATGCCATCTTTTGTTGATAATTGGAAACTCTTGGATCTGACACAAAAAGTTAACAAATTCCCTGTACTTAGCCATATGTTTTAGAAGTTCTTGCAACAGCAATTTTCAGGTCATTTGTCTAGCTGGAATTCGAGAAGAAACATATGGCTACTGCTTATGTCCTGCCTTACTATTCTTAAGAGTATTATTTAATAAACAGAAAAGAGCTTATTAGCTGATAAATTATTCATAGACCTGGCTGGAATTATACCAGATATGCACAGAGGCTCTCGAAAGGGTCTTTTTTTTTAGTGGCCTACGTTTGGAATTGTCTGGGCAGAGCTATATTTCTCTTTTCAGTAAGACAAATAAAACACTACAAAGACATTCATTTCAGTTAAATCAAACTGTATGGCAATTTTGCATTAAATACTTGTCATATGTGATTAATAGAAAAAACTTGGTAATAAAGAAAACGTGGCTTCAGCTGTAACTTGCATTCTGATGAGCTGTGTAAAGCTATTGCTTATAGTCAAGTAATTAAAGTGCTCATATGCATAGCAAAGATGACTATATATTTATATATATTTTTTTTTAATTTAGTGGCTACATCTGCTTTGAGACTATTCCAGATTGCAGTTCTAGTGGTCCTTCATATTAGTGTTAAAATATTCTCTGGTGCCACCTAATGGTAAAATTATTCAGTTACAATAAAGCAAGAATAAATGGGTAGCCACCACATCAATTATTGCACTGAAATCTGTCAGGATCAGTACTGGGGCCTGAATATACATGTAATAAAAAAATGGCTCCTGACCCAAATTGCTTCCAGTTAAAACTGTTTAAGGAAAAAGTACAGTAAACCCTATACTACTTCCTTTAACTGAACTGTTTTTTAAAGGGTTTGGATATAAGCCTGAACCAAACAAACCAGGACTGAAATCAAAGCTATATTCTGAAAATAACCCGTAATTTTGTAAAAGGCCAAACGAAAAACTCAATGTGCTGTTCACCCTTACTCTTTTGGGAATACAAAATTCAGATAGGGATCTGCTCTGATTAATCCCAGCAGGCAGCCAAGACCTGCAGCAGTTCACTCAATTCTCCCACTTCCCCTGGTAGGGCAGGGAGAAGATGAAAGAAAAAAAAAGAGGAGGAAGGGGTTGGTAATCAACTAAACAAATCACTTTTGTGGGTTGAGATAGTTAAATAGAACAACAATGGAAGAGGAAAAAAGAATAATCATGGTTAAAGAGTATACAAAATAAAGTGATACAATACTATTGCTCTCATGGTCTGATGATCAATTAGCCAGCCTGTCCTGAGCAGTGATTGCATATTCCTGCCCCCTGGCCAACCCCCATTTATATACTGAGCATGATATCTATGATGTGGAATATTCCTTTGACCAGCTTGTTCTGCTGATGCTCCCTCTCAGCTTCTACAGGCAGCTGAAATAGTCCTTGACTTAATATGAGCATTATGTAGCTACAACTAAAACAATGTGTATTTCAACATTATTCTCACAGTAAATCTAAAACACAATAGGAAGAAAATTAACTCTGTTCTAACTGAAACCAGGACAGAATCCTAGGTTTATGTTTAGATCTTCTTTTCCTGAATTCTTGTCACAATGCTTGATTTTACTGGTCCTGTGTGACTTGCAGCAAGCAGAAAGATGTCTCTTTGAATGTGGGAAACGTTGTATGGATGCATGGCAATAAGGCCAGTCATTTAGCACCATCTTCATAGCTCTGGAGTGTTTCAGAGCAGTTTTGCTATCTGCAGAGTCGGTACCTCTACAGTTAATGCACTCCACAGGGCAGGCAGTGTCCTGGAGGGTGTGCAAAGGGACCCCTCGCAGCCAACAAGGGATGGGACAAGGAGAAAGAGGCTGCAAGCCAAAACGGGTTGAGTCTGGTGAGACACTTGGAGGTCAGGCTGTTCTAGATGAGTTGTAGCCTGGAAGCCAGTCTTTGCTAAAAAGTAACTCTTAAGAGGCGTGGATCTGCTTCTTCCTACGTGAAGGACTTAAGTAATTATTTTTTGGTTTCCTTCCTCTCTTGTACCTAAGGTTTGGTCTTTCCATTGCTTTTCTTTTTCCGTTTGCTTACCTTTAAATAAGCTTTAGCAATGGAGTATGAACATGCTTAGTGTTCTAACATGGGATGTCATTGTGCCTTGCTGTGACAATTCACATATTTTTCTTGTGGAGCAAGTGGGGAACTGCTTTATTATGGGGTGGGGTGTAGGGGGTGGGGGTAACTTCCTGCTCTAAATGAATAAAAGTGTATGCAAATATTTTGCTAAATCTTGGAGAGAAATAAACTGAAGTAGGATAATACGAGATGTAATTCTTCATCCTTAGAAGAAGCTAGGGGGAGGGACAGTGTAGGGAAAGATGTTGCAAAAGATGTATTTAAATGAGTTATTTCTCAATTCTCTGGAAAAGAATGTTCAGTATGTCTTGACTGATCAATTCTGCTATCGCACATTTTCTGAATACCTGGTTAAGATGGAATTAATAGAGTTGATGCAAATAAACAGTAATACCCTAGAAACAAGGAACAGTTTCATCCAAATAGCTGAAGTATTAGGTTTGCTGCCAGTTTCTGAGACTCAAAAGGCTATTAAATAATGTAACTTTTAGTTATTCCAGTCTGAACTGACCATGCCCAACACAATGTGAGCTGCTGGTTTCCTCTCTAATAGGCTGTTTTGAGAGAGAAACTTAGTTTTCTCATGTTCTGAATCATGCTTCAATTCCTTCAAGTAATTTCTTCAAGAATAAGTACCCTTGAAAACAAAAACTATTTGCATGAATAGGAGTTCTGATATCACTTCTAAAGAAGTTTAATTTCAAAGTGAAATCATCTGCTTTTTAGTTCTAGAATAGTTGTGTTTGGGGGTGAGAAGTGACTTTCTTTTGTAGTTAATGAAATTCTGTTCTGGGAAAAACAGCCCTCACCACCTTAATTTCTTCCAGGTATGCAAAGAAGCTGAGCATCAGTCCATGTGAATAACATGGATAAAGGGGTTGCTATAGAAGTAGCATTTTTCCTTTGCATAAGCGTGACTAAGGAGGAAAATATTATGGGCCAAATTGCTTACAGATGTAACTGTTGTGGTTTCATGGAGTTACAGACAGATTTTTTGAAAGATTTTGTCCCAATAGGAGATAATACATAGAACTTAAGATGGTCTAGCCAACTTGTGGGCTCTCAGTCTAAACTGAGAAATTGACACTATGGACTTTTGGAAATTTGGCTTTCAGAGGACTGTGCCACATGAAAAACTAGAGGTTTTGGTCCACTTACGAAACTGTCTAAATACAAATCTTTGTCTCTTTTTTTTTTTTTNCAACCCAATAATAAAATTGTGCTTCCTTCTTTGAGTTGTAGACAAAGGAAGAAATCCTTCTGAGTGGGTAGATTGTCCTCAAAGGCACTGCTCACTGACAGTAGTGCTAAATGTTGGCTCCCTTTTTGGTTGGGATTAATCTGTTTGGGGGAAAAAAGGCAAAGGATCCTCCAAATTAAAACTTTCCATGATCCACTTGATCAGGGCTCCTGCAGAGCCCTGCTGAAAATTAATGTTGCTCTGGAGAAATCCCTGTTCAGACAAAAAGGCTTCCTGAGTAGTAGGCACCTTACAAAAATGGAGGCCAGGTGCAGAATGTGAATCCAGGGTGGGCCCTTCCTTCCCTTCGATACTTCTACCACATTAAAATTTTACATCATGAATTTCAGATTCTTCATGCTTTTCTTCTCCCACCCCAGCCTTTGAAAGTCTCCTTCCTGCTGTGTTCTGTTTTCAGAGCAAATTACCATAGGAGTCTAAAAAACCCTTTTAGATTGAGCTCCCAGGTCACCTGCTCAGATCCTCTTCTGTATCATTGATACCAACACCTGCAGAAAGAAACAGCACTCTCTGGTTCTGACCTCCTTGGTCTACTCTGCTGTCAGCCAGGGGCAGGCTAGCCTTGCTCAAATGCTTTCATAAGTTTGAGGTAGAAGAACAGCATCACGGATAACCTCCCTCAGAGCAAAAGCAGTCTAGGACAAAGTGGACAGTTTTCCAGGAGTGGCTCAGTCCTGGTAAGCAAATCCCCAGTCTCTTGCAGAAGCCACAAAATCAGTGACCAAAAACCCTGAAGAGCAAACCCCTGACAAACTGGAGGCTGTTGTCCATGTCCTGGCATGTTGGTGAGGCACCCAGCTCTGGTGGGAGGCAAGTATTGTCAGTCAGACAGGGAAGTAATGTTCCAAAGAACCTCCTTCAGGGCAAGGGCACTACAGGACAAGATAAAGAATTGTCGGGGAGCCTGGGATTATAACTTGCTGGGCAGAACGTGTTTGAACTCCTGCTTTAACCTCATTAGATCTGTGACTGTCCTTGGCACCACTGTATTTCTCATTCATAGGAGCTTCAGCCTCTTCAGTGATGCAACCTTGAAACTCTGAGGCACTGGGAACACTGTGGTATTACAGTCCTCCCAGTAAGCACCTATCTTTTTTGTTTCTTAGCTGTCGCTTTTTATGTCCTTTAATTTAAAACAAACAATCAAAACCCAAAACAAACAAAGAAAACAAAACCTGTGAACTCAGACCACTGGAAAGACTAAAAGAAAATAAAATGTAACCTCCTTGGATTTTTCTTCTATCTGCTTTGCCTTAATAATCTTATCAACAAGACTGTTAATTTTGCTGAAATATTTGCTCCTGATAAGCTGTACTGAGTGTGCTCTTTCTACTTCTCATACAACCTGAGAGTGCCCTCTCGTGCTCACGGGCCTGGCAGCAGCGCAGCATTTTGTGTGCTGCCTGGGATGGATGCTGGCAGTGCTGGTGTGCCAGCAGCTTGTCAGCAGCAGTTCTTAGCCCAGTATCCTCTGGGCTTATCCTAGAGTTATATTGTGTTTCTTTGCAGAAGAATGCACCACAGGGGTGTGACGTAGTTATTGTTTACCTCCTCTAGTGAGTTTGGATGTTTTTTATGGTGCTGTTTCTTAATATTTCTTGGCAGAAGTGCCTGGGAAATACCTGTTGTTTTGTCAGAGAAGCACATTTGCTGGTCTGTGCTTTATTGCACGGTTGATTTCTCAATCCAGCATATGCATAATAGGCAACACTGATGAGCATCCATGCATCTTCTGTTCACATTCATCCCTAAAGATACAATAATCTGTTTTAGTTTGCCTGGGTTTGTTATGTTGCTGAATGAGTGTTCCACTGCCAAGTTGTCCATTTTTCTCTAAATGCCAGAGAGCTTCAGTTGCTCTACCAGCACCTGAAAGCCTTTGGCATTTTAGGGTCACTGGTTTGGACTTGCTGTCATTGCTAATATTATTTGAGTCTTTAAATTGGGTTTTAAGCCTTGTGCAGAGCTACGTGTGGCCAGGATGTTTAAGTGCAGTGTCTGTGGTTCATAATTTCCAGCTACCAAAACCCAACAACTAAGAGTAATGAAGCCCAAAATGGGAGTGATATGTATACTTGTGAACAAACACATTGTCTTCAAAAGCAATTTGTGAGCAGGACTTCACCTGGGGCAAACAGCAGGACTATTTTTAACATGCTGCTTATGCTAGAAGCAAGTCTTCCAAGTGGGAAGGCATTAACCAGAAAAAAAAAAAAACAAAACAAAACAAAAAAACCATGCAAAGGTAGAAATATGAAATTAAAAAACTCTACAACCACTCAAGGCATTTTGCTCAAAGTTGTGAATGAATCCCTGAATATATTTGTGGGCAGATAGGGAACAACTTCAAAAGGAGTACCAGATCCACTTTGAAGGGTATTTACACTTGTTAGGAAACTCAAAGTAACAGGGAATGAACAAATGGGCTGTTGAATACAGGAGGGAAAAGGAATGACAAAATAGATGATATGCCAAGTCAGTTAATATTTAACTTGTAAGTGTCATTCAGTCCTTGAACTGAATGTCAGAAACATTGGCACTGGTTTTAGGTAGCAGTATCTTTCACAGTGTAGAACTTAAATGGGCAATTACTCTTTTAAGTTACACTTCAAAATTTCCAGTGAAAGCAGTTGTATCAAATACTGGAAAGTGATGCTGAAGAGCTTCTTGCTGTACTGGTTTGTGTCGTATGGGTATCTATGGTGGCGAACTTAGCCTGTGCTTTATTATTTCACCGTTTCTGAAACCTGCACCTCAAATTCAGAATGCAAGTGGTGATTTGTGAGGCTTGAGCTCACAGAGAAAGGAGATGTGCATATGAAATCTGTTTTCTCTTATTACTTGCCCTTTCTGTTTTCAGTACCTCCGACGTCCACTTCCCAGGTGGAAGAGTAGCTTAGCAAGGGGAGCAATTCCATAAAAATGCTGGGAAGAGCTGTGTGGCATCAGGCTTCGATTTTAGCTGTGACAGGGCTTGACATAGGAGAGCTGGAAGCACACAAAAGCTGGGACCCACCACTGAGCACTAGGAAAAATACTTTGGCCTGATAACAATGTTGAAGACTTACTTTAAATGATCCACAACAGCAAACCGTTGCTCTTGAAATGTTCTCTGTGAATGTATTTGTCTGCACTTCCTATGTGACTCGGATTCAGCAGGGATGGGGAGCAGATGGGAGGAGCTGATGACAGCTGAGGACAGGATGGGCTGAAGGAACTGAGCTTCCCTAGAAATTTAGCAAGAAAGACTGCAGAAAGCATAAAGAATGGAGATTAATGTGGCTTGGGAAATGCTTATGGTCAGATTGCAGTCGTCAGGCACTAGTCAAATGGAAGGCAGAGAAGATGAAAAGATGTCAGCTTTGAAAGAGGAGGGCTTCTGAGTGAGGATGGGGAGTTGTGCATGTGAGCAGTTGGTAGGGGTAGGAAGAGCAGCAATGGTGTAATGCTGTACCTTTGGTTTACTTTTGGATAAACCTCCAAAACTTCACTCCCAGGACAGCAGTCAGCAAAATGATGCCCAACTTAAAAAAACAGCATGTCTGAACACATAAGCAGGGTCTGGGTGTGCATGAATTGAAAACAGGTTTGTGGTCTGGTGCGCACAGGCAGAATCACAGTGGAAAGATCAATGGAGAGGAATATTCCCTGTTTTTCCTGAGGTCTGTGTTACAGGCCATGGCTTGCTGCACACATAAGTGAAGTGGGCTGCTATCTGGAGGGCATGTTGCCCACTCTGCTTATATTAGAAGCAATGGGTTTTGACAGAACAGCATGTTTGTCTCTATAGCCACGCTCTCCTTCCTGTGCACAGGAGCGTTTGCTGCTGGAGGGGTTGGGTTGTGTTACTCCCGTGAGTGAGGAGCTAGAATCAGCCCTCCCAGCAGCAGCAGCAGCAGCGGTCCCTCCTCTGCTTGTCACAGCCTGAGCTGCAAGAGCAGTAAGTTGTGGCCTTTGGAGTTCCCCACCTCAGCCATGTGGCTATGGCCAGGGAGAGGTGGATCAAAGAGGATCTAGGAAGAGGAAAATCTCGTAGCTTTACTCAAAGTCTGCCTGAAATGACTGCTTATCTTCAGACCTGCGATTCCTTCCCTCCAGATGGTGTTGATTAACTTAGTGCTGCATGAAGCCCTTGCTTATGCATCACCCCTGACTGCTTGGCTCTCTGTCTTTTCCCAGACTCTCCCCCTGTCCCTTTCTCAGACCTTTTGGCTGCTGCCCTAAACCAAGGGTTTGCTGAGAAGTCTGAAGCCAGTTCTGTTGTGCAAGATCACAGTAGAGGCACTAGTATCAGGCGAGGTGCCAATGTATCTTCCTCTTGCAAGTGACACTTTTGTGGCATTTGTGTACAGAGGGCAAAAGCAAGGGTTAATCCTCTGACAGGCTAAGGGCAGTGGATTAAGAGTATATTGTGTCTGAAGTTAAACAGATCTTCCTGTTCCTCCACTATTATTATTATTCTTATTATGGTTCTTATTAAAGTCATTTGTAGGGCATCTAAGTGAAGTTCATCCAGAATGTAAAAGCCTGAAATTGAGGAGCAAGGCAGAAAAAAACATTAAGGTTTCCAAGTGAAGTTGAAAACTCTGTTGCTCTTTGAGCTCGGACTGTTTTTGGCACAAGCAAAATGAAGAGAGGGTTTGCCTTGGAAAGAAGGCAGTGGGGCTGCCAGCCCCTGTAATTAGCCAGAAGGCTTGCAGAATGTGGCGAGGAGGTCACGCAGCACATGGCTCCTGCTGTGGCACTGCTCAATCCAGAAGAGCGCCTGCAGGAATGTGAAGCCTAGCCAAAGCCCAGATCCTGCAGCTGATTCCTTGTGAAGGCCAGAACCCTTCTTCTGGGACTAATGAGTCTGCTGATGTGCAGGATGCACAGCACTGTCAAGTCTTTTGAGCAGGAAACTTATCCTCCCTGTGTGCAGCAGACTGATTCTCCTTACTGAGTCCCTCTGAGTGTGCTTGGAGAGGAATAGTTATTCAGAGTAAACTTAGACCCTTGATGACCCTGAACTGCAAGCAAACTTCTGAAGTGTACAGGGATGGAATTAATCCTTTGTATCTCTGCTTAGCGTAATTGTAGAGGAAAAAGAATAACAGCAGGCAAGGTTCCTCTGGCAAATCTATCATATCTCTTTATATGTAAATTCCAGATCTGCAAAGAGGCTATGTACAAACTATTTTCTGCTCATAACTGAAATGGAAGGTAAGGTTGTTTTTTTTTTTTCATTAAGACTTTTAATTTTTTTCAAGTAATTCTTATACTGTGTCTCTTGTCATCTAAAGAAGGTAATCAAGGAAACAAGACAACAAAAAAGGGTTTGTCAGGATTTCTAATACAAGTATTTTCTTTCCATGATATTTAATAGGAAAACCACACTTAATTTTTCCAAAAGCAATTAATTCATTGATACAGGCTGGTTTGATGACGTAAAGAGTGAGTATATTACACTCGTGAGTCACACAGTGATAGACATGGGCTTGATATCAGAGGCTAGAGATAAAGCCTCCTTTCCATGATGATATTCCTTACTTGCTACTTCTATCAATGGGCAGCAGCACAGCAATGTATTTGTATACTCCCAAAACAGCTCAATCCAGAGAGAGTTCCTGGCCTGAATTTTGTGTGTCCACCCAAGCATAGTTTCTCTATAGAAATGAAGGTCAAGCAAAAATTCAGGTAACAAGGGAAGATGCATTTCAGCCTGCTTTAATCAAGGTGTGGCACTTTATAACGGTTCCACTGTTATCTTTTTTGTTTGTTTTTGGTTTTGGATTTGTTTGTTGGTTTGGTGTTTTGCTTTTTTTTTGTTAAATTTTTTGTCTTCATCCCTGTTCAAGCAACAGTGAATTCCAATCTCTGAAGAGCAGCTTGACTGTGAGACAGGGGGTGAAGCGTGTCTTGGTTCTTCATTAGCTGATGGAATTACACAAAATGGAAAACTCTGGGACTGTAAAATAATGTGTGCTTCTCCAAAGAGATTTCCCATGGCTCCTGTATTAAATTTCAGTACCATTTTAGGTGACCAACCTATTTCTTATGGGTGCCATTCTGGGTATTTTATTTCTGTGTACACTGACTTGTTTCACAGGTCTGTTTCGGGACAACTGAGGGGAAAAATGAGATGACAATGTAGCAGATAAGATGCAGAAGTGTGCATAATGATCTATATATCTGAGATGTTTTGGTGTGGGGTTTTTTTGTGAGTCAGTATATCTTAAATTGCACAGGCTATGGCATGGATTGGCAGAGATTTTGATCATAGTTTTCAGTCAACTCCCTTCAAAACATTTTTTAAAATACCTTCAACATTTTTTTCTGGTCTTCACAACTTTGCTGTGATATCTGACAGGGATGCCGGATGGCCCAAAGAGATAAACATCAAACAGGTAAAGCGTTCCTGCATCCAACCCTTTGATGGTCTCTGTGGTGACAGCTCGCTGGAGATTGATATCATAGAAATACTTGCACAGCACTTTCTCTGACTTGTGCCGAGCTTCGGGTCCAGAGCACCTGTCTGCATTCTGGAGCTCATTCCACAACTGGTCTTCTTCAATCTTTTTTTTGTACACACAGTACTTGCTCTCCTCTTGTGTTCCTAGCCAGGCAATGGTGACAGAGTTGCAGGTTCTCAGTTTACTGAAGGACTTGATTTTTAAGCTCTCTGGAAGAAGTGGGAATAAGGGCTTGTGGAAATGGGGGGACACCTGTACTTTCACAGAAGAGTTGGTCTCCTCTGTGGACTTCACCTGCACCAAATACATGTCCAGCAGCTTTCCCTTCAGTGAGAAATACCGCAGTCCTGAGATGTTTTCCGATGCCACTGTTTTACCGTTCTTTGCTATGTGAACTCGTACTTGGCCATGACACAACTGAAAGGTGAATTGTATTCTCTTGTGCTTTGCCTGGTACTGCAGACTGTAGGATTTCTGTTTTTTCCCATCCAGGACAACCTGAACCACTTTCCCATCTTTTAGCTCTGCTACCTTAGGTTCAGGTTCGTCCAGGGTTTTTGCAAATGTCCCAGTGTAAGCAGCGCTGGCATTTGTGAGGAGATTGACAACAAAAATGTCAAAGTAATACTGAATGCTGGGCCTGAGATTGGGCACTGTGTAAGTGTTCTTGGTACCTATGCATATCTGCCTGACTTCTCCACTACTTGCTCTGTTGATGATGCTCAATTCACTGTTGGACAATATCATCACCTGCTGTGGTTCAAGAAGGTATGGAGAGAGAGACAAAGCTAATGCAGGTGGCAGTTTCATTCCAGAGGATCTGATTGCTGTCTCAGCAGCACACAAGCTCTTATAGTTGTGCTTTTCATTAACTAGGAGACAGTACTGGATGTTTTCTCTGTGTTGTAAAACTGATGGGCTGTGTTTCCAGGTCAGAGTCACTGTTGTATACCCGATGCCAATAACATCTATGCGTGGATCCATTGGAAGCTCTGGATAGAGGTGCCCAGATGTTGTATCGGTTGTTAAGTACACAGTAATGTGTGTGTCTCGCTCAGTGGATAGGAACTCTAGCATGTAAAGGGCAGAATGAGAAGACATACCCATGTAGGTCTCTACAGAATTCCCCTTATAGTTAAAAATGGTGGACACCATGCTTGAAGCCTTTTGAGATCTTGAAACATCTTGGGTATCGTGATCACCTGCAGGCAAAAAGCAGACTTATAACTTTTGTTTAATTAGATATGAAATAAAGCACATCACATAGGTTTTATTGTTCATGCATCAGGGAACATCATATTTTCCTTCCCCCTAAAAATAATTGTAATTAAAAATACTTTTTGCTACTGGCAATTTATTAAGATAAAATTTGAATAGCTTTTATTTTAGCACTGCAGTTGTAGAATTGTTTTCAAAAAGACAATAATTATAAAACCACAACTTGCAGAAGCTTGACTCTTATCATGTCTGATGTCCCTAAAGTGTTTTTCTAATGCCTGTTTCTTTGGGTACTTTACTTCAAGGAGACTCATACTTTCTATAAAAGATGACTTCTTTGGTTTAATTTTGTGCTCTTGTCCCCTCTGAAGAATGAAAGTTTATGACTAGAAAGGAACAGTTTTTCAACTTTTCAGTCAGGTTGTACCTACCTGACAGGTAAGAATTTGTTAATGGCAGCTTTCAGTTTTTACTTTGAGAAATTAATTGCAAAAATCATGAAAGAACGGAATTTCCTCTGAGGCTTAAAGCCAGCATAATGCCTGCTGCTCTGAAAGATGGTATTCCTAGAAAAATAAATGGCCAAATCATCACTGCATCACTGGGGAGCAAAATGACTGGTTCAAGTGGCCTAAACCACAGAAAAAGAGCTGAGGTAGCAGAGGGAACGGCCAGTACAAACACTTTACAGAGGCTGATCTGTATCTGTGGAACCTCAAGGACCTAGGGTTGTTCCCAAATATTAACCTTAGTTTTAGACTTTTTCCACATGTAATCCTTGATTTGCTTGAGTTTATGGCAAAATCCCATGGGCTCCCATGTGTCACACATGGAGACAGGGATGTGTTCGTCAGCCAATGGCAGTTTACAGGCGACGGAAGCATGAGATGTTTAAGCTTGTGGGGAATTTCCTGTAACACAGCTCTTCATGAATAGCTTATGCTTTCCTTGCCTCTCCTTAGGCAGACTTGAAGGTCTTACCTTGTGCTCCTCTCCCAAGGAAACTTGCAGAAGCCTTGTGTACAAGTATGCTCCATTCAATGGGAACATCGCAGGGTGTCACTGTTACTGTGAAAGGTGCAAGGGCTTTGCCTTCCTCCAAAACAAAATAGTACCTGTAGAAGTGGATTAAAAACAGAGGGAAAACATCAAGAAATTCAAGTCTGCCTAAGACTCCTTGTAATTGGCTATTCTGATGTGGGTAGAAATGACTGATGTACCTTTGAGGTATGTCAGCATGAGGGTACGGTGAGTATCTGAGATCTTCAATTGTGGGAAGACTACGTGTTGGAGTTCTTTTCTAATTCACAAATATTTGCTGGAAGTTTTATCTGCTTACCATAGATGATATTTTCCCACTGAATTTTAACTCACTTCTATTGAATATCATATCTCAGTACTTACCTGGTTCTTTTGGATGATGGATGTGACTAACTGCCTTCTAGGTATCCACCCATTGGCTAATTCTGGGGAATTTGGTACACTTATTTGCAAGATTTCCTGACTGGAGTTCAGGGAAAGCTCTTAAAGCTTACCCTCCCTTCTATATGTTTGTGTATCTAGGTCTTCCTGGATGTTAGATAAAGTTGATACAACAGAAGAGTTTTAGCTAGTCCTGAGCACGATCAGATATCAATGTTTTCTCATCCAGGCCAATTCTTGCTTACTTGCCTTCATGACAGAGGTTGCAGTGTGTGAGCAGTACAAAGCAACATCAGTCTACTCAGGCAGATTTTGGTTCTTGCTTAAAAAAAGCCCAGCATCCCATCTCACTACTTTGGCTTTCTGTGTCTTTCTGTTGTTTTGGTGTGTACAGACTATCTATAGCCACAGAAATGCTTAGGCTTGGGTTGCTCTTAACCCTTTGCAGTTAAATGAAGGCAATTCAAGGTGTGGGGTTTTTTGTGGCTTGTTAGTGAGACAAACCTAGCTGTTAGAAATAGATCATGTCTGGCTTACTTCCAGGATATGGCTACCAGGCCAGAGTCAAGCTTCATTGGGAAGAGATGCACAATCCTGAGTCCTCCACATTCTAAGCCAAAACTTCTCATCTCTCGTTTTCCTGTTTGGATGACTCGGATTCATAAAGTCCTTATGTAATCATACTAAACTGAGGGATTTTTTAGTTCCTAATTACAATCATAATGTGATGCCAGAGCACACCAAAACTCACTTTTCTCTGAGATTTCAATACCTGTTTGCCCTTTAACAAAGGCAGCTCTTATTTTGGCTCTCATGAGCATCATAACATTACATAACATGTTCCAGTTTCTTTCTGTGCAATGCATATCAACTCTGAACCATCTGGCTTATTCTCTGCTCCAGGACCACTCTGCCTTTGGTATTTGTCAAAATCTGTATGTGTTGGTCACTGTCCAAAGTGGGAGCTTGATTAAAGCACTTGAAGTGTTTCTCTTTGCAAACAAGCAGATCAATATTTGCTATCCAAGATGCAGTGCCAGTTCTAATAAATTGTTTACCTACGTATCTATGTATGGCAGAGAACTTTGCAGTTTTTTTGGGGAAGAGCAGAATCTCTGGAATTTCTGCATGCAAAGCACTTTTGATCTTGGCAGGCTTTAGTGCTGTTCAACAAAAACACTTCTAGTGTGCAGGACACTGGCAGGAGTTTTTCTGATAAGTCTGTGCAGATACTCCATTGATTTTTGGGAATAGTTAATTTGCTGGGTAAAATTATTGTATTTTACAGCAAATATTGGATGACCAATGTGTCTCTGCAGTTCTGAAGCCAGGAAGTTTGTGACAACTGTTTGCTGTTGGGGACCGCTTGTTCTGTATCAGCTCTGCTGCTGCTCTGACAAACACCCAGGGAAACCTACCTGAAATGCATACATGGATCTAAGCTTCGTCTCAGAGGGGTGTTCCAGGTTATGGGCAAAGTAATGATACTTGAGACATTACTCTGGAATACTGACAGCAATGAGACATTTCTCTGGAAACTTGGTGGGTACTGATAGAGCTCTGCATGTGCATAGCAATTCTTGGCTTATCCCGGTAGCATGAGGCTACCAGTGTCATAGGGAAATAGCTGAGAACAGGAGGGACTGATTTGCTCTTACCTTTTAGGTATGTCCTTCAGCAGGTGAACTGTAGTTTCCTTGCCATCAGCAAGTATTAGGGAGTGGTAGAAATTGAAGAGATCGGTCTTGAAGCTCTTTTGGGAACTGGTGGTGGGAGCTTTTATGGAATGACACAAGCAAGCCACCACAAGAAGATGCAGAGGCAGATAAAACCAGAACCAGGACATCTTCAGCCCTGCAAAGTAGGATGATAAAAGTAGATGGAAACTGCCTCCTTGGGGGAGAAAATTATCAGTGACCCTCTATTTCTGTGCCTTTCCTGGTATTTATCATAATCACAGGCATTCAAATGGTGCCAGTCTCCACTTTGCTAAATTTCTTGAAGTTCACATGAAATAATTCTCAGAGTATCTTCCTGCAAAGATTTAATGGCAAAAGCTACTATGAAGTCTTTTATTATAGAAATGTGGTCAAGTGCAATATCATAAGACAGTTATAAAAAAAAAAAACGCCAAACCTTTCACTGCTGACAAAATGAGTGGAGAATTACATTGAGAATGTTTTTCCTAGTTCATAGTGTTCATTCACTGAATTAACAAGTCTGAGTTATTTGTAATGGAACTGTCACTTTCAAACTCACAGGACATTACTATGACCCAAACACTGCTTCTGCTCTTGTCACAGATAAGTTATTTTGATTCTCTACACATCTACAATCACAATGGATGAAATAAAAATTAAATTATCAGAGCAGTGTAGGGCACTGAGGAACAAGTGGAGCATCCTGGATAAGAATCTCTAAACAGATACTTAGGAGATTTTAAGTACTTAGTGTATCTCATTTGGAGGAAGGCTTTATTACTGTAGGGCAGTTGGATAAGTCACTCTGAGATTATTTTTTTTGTGTTGCCCATCCCTCTCATACCTGTTTCGCTCCCAGCCTATCTCAGTATTTGCTCCTCACTGGAGCTATAACAGTTCTATAGTATCCACTCCAAAGAGATTAAAAAAAAAACACATATACCTTTTCTTTTTGCCAGCAGGCTTCTTCTGTAAATCTATGAAAAATGTACAGAAGTCCCAAGAATCACCTCTGCAGAAGTTGATGTTATTTCAGCTGTGCTGTGTACAGTGCACAGAGCTACGCAGATGGGAGACTGCAGTTGGAACAAGAAACTTTGATAGTCCACTACTATGTGAGGTTCTTGATTAGCTTTAGATTTTTTATGTCTGCTGCATACAGTTTCAGAAAGAGATGAGAGTGCATTAAAGAGAGAATAAAGAAGGGCATAGACCTTTAACACAGTTGCCAGCTGTAGCTCAGGTATTTGGAAAGCAGAGGGAGCTCTGTGAGCAAGATGCCTTTTTTTTTTTTTTTTTTTTTTTGGAAATTGAGGCTTTTTGGTTTNTTCTTGTGTCTTGCAAGCAGTAGAGATTCTGGTTAAATCTGATTATTGGCTAATGATAGAAGAAAGCATGAAAGACCAAGCCTCAGTCCTTTGTAGTTTTTACTTGTTTCTGAGATCAGCCCTTCCCTCGTGGTGCCTGCATGGGCAGAAGATCCTAGGCAGTTAAAATATCTACAGTTCAGCAGACCTGCTGTCCATTACAATTATTGTAACTTATAAAAGGACAAATTCCTTTTTAAATCTATTGCAAGCATGCACATTTGATCATAGCATTGAAAACATCTGTGGATTTTTATGTACAAAATTTGTTTTTATCTGTGATTCCCAAAGTAATGCACATGTTTAGTATCAGTGAGATTATTATTGAAATTATCCCTATCAGGTCATCTGAATGTCCTACTTAACATTCTAATAAATTTTAGAGATTCTCTTCCACTTTGTATTATTTTTAGCACCTGGATGAAGGCAAGATTAAACAACTACCCAAACAAGCTAAAAGAATAGTTAAGATTATTACATCAGTTCAATTTTTTATGTTTTAGCAGAGCTTTCTGTGTGACTCTAAGTCACTTCTTCACCACTTCATTATTCTTGTAGTCTAACTATAGCTAACAGATTAAAAATATAATCCCAAATAGTTTGTTTTACCTTTGTCAGTGGCATCTGAGTCGCTCTGTGCTTAGGAGAGGATTTAAAAAAAAAAAGTCTTTCTGCTGCTTAAATGACAGAATCTTGCAAACCACACTGATACCACGGCAGCTCAGCTTTTCTTGTCCAGGAAAACAAACCAACCAAGCAACCAACCAACCTATAATCAGCTTATCCCAAAGAGAACATCATCCTAAAGGCTGATTTTACTCAATTACACAAACGGTATACTCTCAGACTCTTGGAAATACGTTACACACAAACATTCTGCTTACCTATTGTGTTCTTGGCCAGATGATCCCCAGACCGCTTGCGTTCTTTGCTGAAAAAGCATAAAATAGAACAATATAGACTTCTCAGATCTCTGTAGACAGATGGAAACCAAAACCGTTCAACCAGTTTAACAGGACAGAACTGATTTTTCCATATGGCTCCTGAACAGACATAGTAACTAAAATGCTTGCAGTCTTTCAAGTAAAGACAAAAAACCAGAGGGTTTGGTTATTTTCTGAAGTGGGATGTTTTCAAAGGTTATTTTAAATCTGTATAATTTTGAAATCTTCAAAGCCCTGATCACTGCTTTTTCAGTTCTAGAGCTCTTTCTGGAGGGCTGTGAAGCGCACTTGAGTGTGCCACCTCCAGACAGCGGGACTTTATTCCTGCGCCGAGTGTCAGCCAGACTGCTAGAGCAGCCTAATCCCATCGGTGGCTGGCCAGAGAGCAGGTCTTTGACAGAAATGCACAGTGAGGAGGAGGGGGTGAGATGGAGAGAGCAAACACTGTTAACCCTTGTTAGCCCTTAATACAAGCCAGCCAGGGACACACGTATCTCCTCTGGGAAACTGGTTTTGCACTAGGAGGTTGATGGCCCTTCCATGGAGCATGTTATCTTTTTGCCCACAACATTGCAGAAGTTTCAGACAGCTTCAGGTGTACTGTGGTTCTGGTGTGCTTTTTTATGGGCCGACAAGTGCTGGCTGGCTCACAGATGGGAAGGCAGAAAAGCTGTAAGAGAGAATGCTCTGCATTTTTTAAGCGGACTGTAATTAGCAATCCTTTGAAGACTCCCAGGAATCTGGTGAATAGAGCTGAGCAGATTTCTTGGCTTGCAGAGGCTGTGTAAGAAAGAAACTCCACAACTGTATGGGCCAGGGGGGAATATTTCTGGTGTGAACATATTGTGGCTGAGGGAGGAGGTAGGAAAAGGGTGTATGGGAAATAGCTCACCATCAGTGCAAAAAAATTGCTTCTACAGTTGGGGGCTACAAAGCAGTTGCAGCAAAGCCATGGTCCTGAAAAGGCTTGCTCCTGCTGAGCAAGAGCAGGGTATGGCCAGGATTGACCTGCTGCTTGTACCTCTTGGCCAAGGTGTCGGGGAAGAAGCCCTGAGGTTGTCCCTATGGAAATGTGTACTCAGATTCTTCAAGTCTGCTCAGAAGGCAAGCCCTGGAAACCAGCATGAGCTTCTAGGCAGGTGCTCTACAGGAGGCAAAAGCAGAGTATAGTAAGGATGCTAGGCTTTTAGTTTACTTATTTCAAAATAATGTCTCTTGTCCAGTATTTGCCAGGGAGTGACTTGCAGCAACCCTTTACGATTATCCTCCTGGATTTTAAGATGTATTATTTAAGCCTTCCGAAGACTAAAAGTTTGTGAAGAAGCTGAGCAAGTGAAGGAGAAGTAGAAAGAGGCTTCAACAGATCTGCAAAATAAATCCTTATGCAAATGTAAATTTGCTTATTGACTGAGATAACACAAAACTATTCACAGTGTGTTTATTCTCCCTTCAGAAGATGGCAGGAATGGTTACAATGTTGTGCATCAGAGGTTTGCTTAAAAAAAACTATTTGCAGAAAAACTTTGCTGAGCAATTGGGCTTTTGAAAAGGGACAGTATGTGGGAGCCTTGATACGGGCACTGTGCAATCAAAGTGTTGGCACTATTGAGCTGGGAAATGACAGTGAAAAATGGTTTTTAGACAACTAGCAAAACTGAAGTAAACAGCAAATGGGATCTTTCAGACAAATTGTCATTCTGATGTGAAATCCAGAACAGGTAGTGTCTGGGTAACAGACAGGGGAAGTAATAAAAATATAAATACCTAGCCAGAAGCAAACTGTTCCCCTAATGAAAGAGAAGCATGAGAAAAAGGTGCTGTGTCCAAGAATTTCCCAGAGCAGGCCTGGAAGAGGAAAATGCAGGCCAGATGAGGCGCATCAGAAAGTGCGTGCTGAAAATGGGCCATGGGAGAAAAGACTTTGGCCATAACAAGTGTAGGGACTACAGCGTGTTTTTGCTGAGTTTTGGAGGGACTCATGGGTGGGTGTTGTTAAGCAGATAGCTAGGTCTTTGGGCAGGGCTCAGGAGCAGACATCACTCATGTCTGGGAAAATCCCCAGTCACTATGGACACTGTAGACGTGTTTCTTATAGAAGGGATGGATTTGCTGCCCCCTCTTCCCTAAACCTCCTCCCATCAAGACAAGCAACACAGGGCATAATTCAGCTTCCCAGGAAGGCAACTGGAGTCTTTCCACCAGCCATCATTTCACCTGTGTTAAGCCAAATGCTTGAAGGAGGACTACTCCTGTCTCCTGCTGAAAAACAAAGATGTAAAGTGAAAGAGGCTGACAAGATGGTCTAAGTATGGTAGTAATCTAGTCCTCTCACAAAGATTTCTCGCATACTTCCCACGTGTGTGCTTACATGCTTTGCTGGAACAGGATGCGTGCTTACAGATTTAGAGGCTCACCGAGGCAGTATCAAAGGAGAAAATAGTATTCTCAACAGAGAAAGTTGAGCTGAATTCATGACTCATAGCTTGACTGAACTCAGTGGAGTTACAACAGGGATAAATCAAACTCTTGATTTGGCATAAAATTGATACAACAGACTTCTCACTAGGAAAAATTTAGCCTGTGATGAGAAGGCTCTGCTGTGCCTCAGAGCTGAATCGTTGACTTCAGGAGAGCTGTTCAAGAGATCCTACTTCTGTCCCAACTCGGCTGGCCCTTGTCACCTTTCACAAATGCAAGAGATGACCACCTTTGACACCAGAGATTTGATTTATACTCTGTTATGTAGTAGCTCTGCTAGAAGATCAGTAGCGCTGAAAAAAAGAAAAGGAGCTCTGTTGAAATTGGAGCGTGGAGTCAGATCATCAGGGATCTTGCTTGAAGCTCTCAAAGATGTTTCAGATGTGTATTTCCTGGAACTGCAGTCCCAGTTTCTGTATTCAGGTGAGGGATTCTGCAAGCCAAAGGAGTATCCTGTGGTCCTGACTGCAATACTGAGAGCATGCTGTCCCATAGCACTCCCTGCCTGCAGAATTTTGCTCTTTCACAGATTCCATTTCAAAAGGATGCTCAGAGAGCTCTGCCGTGTGCCCCAGCTGCACCCCCCTTATAACCATGCAGCACTGCTTTGTACTTGGCAAGGTGGATGCAAAAAAATTATTACCTGTGTTTCTGATGAGGCAATTCCCCTGCCCTGCCAGCTTACCTTTGAGATGGTCAGGTCCCCTTCCTCAGGAAATGCTGTCTGTGTGAAGGGCTGAGAGAACTCTAGTCCCTCCCATTGGTATGATATGTGGGAGAGTGGTCACAGGACTACACGGTCTCCTCATCCTCTGCCCAGCTGTGTCAGGCCCAGGCTATAACCCAGGCCAGTACCCAAACACAGACAACTTCCCTGTGCCCTCAGCGCTGCCTGAGGAGTTCTGTTTCATGAAACTCTGTAAGCACATTAAGAATGCATGGGGAAATAGAAATCTAATCTTTCTGGCATGAGACAAGTAATATTCTCCTTTTCTGTCTTCTAGACAACCGTGCGTATACCTTATGAACAACTGAGTGTTTGTCTTTGGCTTCCAGCTACCTATCTGTCTGCAAAATACCTTAACTAATTAGCATTTATAAACCATGTTAATAAACCTGAAGGGGAATGGCTATGGATGTTTGACATTTTCTAATGCCTTCCATATCAGATCTGCAGGAGAATTATTGCATCCAAATACATTTTGTGTTTTCCATGGTTGCAAGTTACAGTTTAATTCTCTTGGCAAAGGAATCTACCTTTTGGCTTGTCTGACTTTGGAAAGTGGGGTGCAAACGTCTGTAAAAATCTTTTCCTAAGCGGAGGGATTGTCATAATCGTTGCTTGACAGCTGATGGACCTAGTGTGTCCTTGAGAAGTTAATATACTTCTGGTTAGTATTATTGCTCAAAAAACATTGTCTTAGACACACAGCTGGGCTCCAGAAAGAATCACACTTTCCTTTGAAGCTGTGAAAGATGAGCCTAAGCAAAAGTCTGGCGCTTAAAATCTATTGAGGGTACTATAGTGTGGCACCTGCTTCTATTTCTTCCAGGTTTTGTCAAACCCTGGCAATGCACAGGAACTCAAAGGAGTGTCTGATAAGAAAAGCCCTGGTCTGTTCCTATTCAGAGGCATTAATAAGCAGGAGAGACAGGGAATTGCTTGTAAGTCAAAAGCAGATTTGGATTTTTTTCTGCAGAGTATACCCAGGTGAGAGCATAAGTAACAGGTTGTTTGGGAAGCTGGTGAGTTGTCTGAGCAGTATGCATTGGTTTTGTAGCATAAAAAGCCACTGGACTTCTGTGGTTTTGATCCATGGCCCGTTATGGCATGTCTATGCTGAGAAGTTCTCCAGGGAATTATGTAATGATAATTGCTGAATCTACTAAAATTACATGAGTTTTTTGCGTAGCGGTCCCTCTTCAGGATAAGATGCTGGCACCTTTACACTTGAAAATGATCTTTTTCTGATGCTGTTGAAAGTAAAGGTAGCCTTGATGGGTCTTTTAGTAAGCAATGATATAAAGATTGTGGACAAATGAGTTCACCTCAGTATTTTCATATTGCATATTTTTAAGAATTACTGCAATTATTCAGAGTCTAGAAATAATAGATGAGATGCTGGGGAGATTTCCTGTCCAAAGCTCTGATCTCATGGGGTGTGAAAGATTGCTTCTGAGGTTACTATATCCAACTTAATGGGAAAATTCCTTATTTTTGTGACAGAATTTGTTCTTTCAAAAGTGTAAATTCAGTGCGACAGAAAAATCTTAAAGTCCCCAGCCAAGAGTCTGTATCACACTAACAGCTTCTTTATGAATTAAAGAGGAAAACATACTGAAGGCCTTGAGCTGCTATTTTCATTTCCTTTTCCTTTTACCATGCCCATAAGCTTTCAGGATTTTAGGTTAAGTCCTCTTAAATAAAGCCTTAGAAAACACCTACAAAACTCCCTTCGAGCCATCAAAGGGGCATAACAGTTTGGGCAGGTACGGAATAATAAGGTGAGGTTTTCAGCTTGGCTAAAAACTCCTGTGTATCTCAGCTGAAAAAGTCACAGAAAGGGAAGAAGTGACGTTGTCCAAAATCGGTGCACCATTTTAATAGGGTAATCCTATGTTTTGTTTTTAGCTACAGCGTCACTTGTTTTATATGCCAAAGGATTAAACTTGTATAAATAGAACTAATCCACCCTGGTGGGCAAGGAGCATCCAAGTGTTTCCTGTGGTGGAGGTTCTGAAGTGTCTGTTTAACTCCTTGCAGTGACAAGTTAGAGAGAGGCAGGGAATGCTGAGCAGCCAGACTTGCTCTTAAATCAAGCATGGGCCTGCCAAGTTTCATGCATCTGGAGGCAGGCTCTCTGGTCCTCCACTACTCTGCAAGCTTTTTAAAAACACCTTCAATCTGACCAAAGGGCTTTTCATCTCGTAGGTGCTGGTTCCATTTACAGCATTTCACTTTCCTCTCAGGCTCCTGGGAGCCTCCCTTCCTTCACATACTCAGGGCAATTTGCAAGAAACCGAAATTTCCACCTACAGCACTGGAAGTTTTTTCAGCAGAATGCTATTATCAGTCCTTGCTTTGTTTGTCCCTGTGGGCTGTGGTAGTTTGCTCCCAGGAGCCTTGAACTAGAACTTGCCTTTTACAATTTTGGGAAGTAGTCTGTGTTAAGCTTCCAGTCCGGACCTGCTCTGTGGTGGCCGGCAGAGGAGGAGTTAACCACTGTCCTCTTTTCTGCCTTTGCTGGCTGGAGTTGCTGGCATCCCATCTGGTCCAGGCTGTCCGTAGCTCTCCCCAGTGTTCTCTGGGGAAGCCACTACAATACCCAGGAATTTTAACAATCCTAAACAGATTGGGGGCCACATATGGAGCAAAATGATTAGATTATAAGAAATCCAATCACATTTGCTGCCCTAGCCTTATATTTTTAAGCATTTGAGATAAGGCTTTCTGCTCAATTACAGATATTTACATGCAACAGAGATGAAGTTATTATATTTGTCTCTCCATCTTGTCCCCAGAGAAATAGTATCCATTTTAATGTCTGATTGCAGGAATTTAATGAATAAGTTAACATTACATCTAATAAAACTTGCTGCTTTTGTTGTAAATCATCACAGTAACTTGCTGTTCATGATAGTCAGACTGTATAGAAGAAGGAAGATAAAGCCTATTCATACATATGTATGCAGAAGGGGAAAAGTAATCTCTGTGCTTTGTTCATTCTGCCTTGTTCAATGCAGGGTTTTTTCCTGTTCAATTGAAAAGAGCTGGATATTTCATGAGAGCTTAACAATAACAGTTTGTGGGGAAACTATGTAGCCAAAATACTTTATTAAGCAAATCCCTCTAAGTGTTAAGCATAAGTATAAAAATGAACAGAAAATCATGGAACTCATCCTACAGCCATCTCACCCTGTGTATCTTGATACCACCCTCCCTTGTGATGCAGAACATCCTGTGCTGAGATGCCCCAGCAGTCGGGAAATCCCATCTCTTCCCGCACCCCTGGACAAGCACAGGCCAGCAAACAGCAACTTGTTTTGATTACAGAGTTTTTGTGTAGGAATGTCTTGGGTTTTGAATAGGCTTCGTGGGCATTTATGTGGGTGTTGAGCCAAGTTCCCAGAGATGGTAGAAAAGAATGCAGTTATGTGGGTATAATTCATAAGGTATGTCTTCAAGTGCATGGCAAGTGGCCTTCATGCCCTCATGGGCACCTCCAAACCATTCTGTTGCTCATTCTCTGCACTCATCTGTCACCATCCTTCATGACTCCACCACCCAGAGCACTTGTGCCAGCCTCAGTCTGTTCCTCAGCTTACCTGTCTACTGCTGCCCTCTGATTGTCTTCTACTCCTTGCTGCTCTTCACATGGGGTTGGTAAGTGCACACACCAGTAGGCAGGAATACAAGTCCTTGCAAAGCTGCAGAGGGCTTTGCAAAATGGCCAATGTAGCTTTTTATCCTGAGGCAAGCCCAAGGGGTCATGAAATGGTGAAAAAGTCCTTTAGGGAATGGTCTTAGAGAAAATACAGAGCTAGTTCATTTTCCTTCCTACAGACCAAAAGTTTTGCTGAGGGTGAAAATTTTCCACTTAGAAAATTTGATCATAAAAATTATCTTGCTAATTCTTCTCCTGATGTCTTGGCTAAGATGTGATGTCCTCGAGAACCCCCTGCAGGAAGCAGTCTGCCAGGCTGCTGAAAGCAGGGACTGCTGTGCTAGGACAGCCTAATAACCACAGAGCGTTATCTTGTCTCTGGCACTAGTCTACAGCAGGAATTGTAGCAGGAGGAGGAAAACCTTTACTATAGCATAGCAGCACACCTAAGGCCAGTGATCAACAGCAGTGCCAGGAGCCAACAGGAGCTTCAGGGTCTCTAGGAAAATAACACTGTTGAGATTTATTTTTTAAAAAACAACCGACCGAACAAACACGACTGCTCTAAATTTATGAGTTATTTTACAGACTCATTAATTTTTCATGGAGGAAGGATAAATGAGTGGCTGGAGAGGAGCTCAGAATATGGGCTATTTACACTTAATTTATAAATTATGAAGCTGAAAGCTGACACTTCATGGTGCTTGGTATCATTTTATAATGAAACGGAATGAAAGCCTCTACACAGGGTCTGACATAACATCTACACTTCCAGGCAGCTCCTAACAGCAGGGGTTCCCTTTGCAATACTCTCAGCTCTTTTTCCTTGTGCTCCCTCTCTCCCGTAGCAGATGGTTTGACCCCACGTTGTGCAGATCACAGGTTACCCATTCAGTTCCAGCATGGTTTGGGGTAAAAAGTGTGACTCTGTCCTGACTCTAGAGTCATGTGGCTTCATTTCTTTCACCAAGTCAACCTACAAAGCTTCTGCAGCAAGAGTGGGGGGGGGACTAAGGAAAGCCAAGACATCGCCAATTGTACATTCATTCTGGATGATTATATGTGATATCTGAGGCAGGGGTGAGAGATTGTCCTTTCTGTGTGCTTCTGCTGTATTTAAATGACCCCCAGTCTCCACAGACAAGTTCCTGGTCTCATGGATGGACTTCTGGAGAGCCCTATGACAAGAGAAGCAATGATGGCACTGCATAGGCAGGACTGCAGAGGATCTGGGGTAATTCCACCCTATATGCAATGCTTACTGGAACTGGATCTGCACTGAATTAGAGGAAAATGTGTGCAAAGCTCACACAGGACTAGCTCAGTATTCTCCCTTTACTGACACAGCTGCTTACATGTTAGACTTGGTCTGTGTTAAAATACTGTTTTGGACATTAGAGTAGCTCTGATGCTGTCCAGCTTTCCAGATTTATTCCTGACACCATCCTCACTTATTTTGCCACTTGGCCAGTGGCCATTTCTTACTGAGTTTTGCCTGTGGATTTCAGATGAAATGAAATTTTGCCACCTTGTTAGCACTCCCTATCACTGCAGAGCTTTCCAGGGGGCTGCTCAGAGTGGGACTGCTTCAGCACAGAGAGCTCTGAGAAGCCTGTCCCATAAGATGCTTGCAGGCAACTCCTCAGCTTCTTACTTCCATGTCCAATTTTATTTTGGGGGTTCTGGTAATGTAATGCCAAACTATTTCAGGCTGAAGTTTCCTCAAAGGTCTGAAGAACAAATTGTCAAAGAGGAGTTGATCATCAAAAATCCTTGAGCTCTCCTACACCCATGAGTTCCTGTGAACTTAATTTAATGCCTTGTTCTCTCCCTACATGGAATAGTTCTTGGCTTGGCTGAAACATAATTATAATTTGTCTGTCTATTATTAGGACTGAAACTAAGAATAGGTTACCTAATGCTGGGATGCTGCCAGAGCCTTGGCATCTATAGATTCATCTGGGTTGCATGTCAATTTATGCTTTTTCATACTTTCCTTAGGTGATGATTAGGAACCTGGATTTCACTAGCTCTAAACCAGGTATCCTTCAGCATGGCCTACCTTGTGCAATAGGAAGCAAAACCTTTGGTTTGGACATTCCCTGCCCTGAACCTGTCATGCAGAGCGTTGTTCACGTTTGGGTGCTCTCTGTCCCCCAGGCTGCTGAGAACTCATTTTTCTGGCTCTTGTTTTACACACAACTCAGTGAGAGTGGAGCTGGGGGCAGTGTCTGTCCCTTCCATGTAGGAAAAAACATGTTTTATTGCTCTGAAGACAAGGGATTGGGTCTAGGCTGAGGGTGGGATGTTCCTGTCACAGAAGGGGCCACCCTAGAAAGACGTTACAGTGCAAGTAGGAGAAAGGCATCATTTCAAGTTATGGTGAGCCACGAGCTAAATAGCAGACAACTATTGAATTTGTGGGAGCAAAAAGCAGAGCTTCAGGAGATGTTTAATCCTCCCAGCAGACATTGTTTTTGGAGGAGTCATAAGGCACGGTCAGGAAATGTCTCATCCCAAGACTGACTCTCTGCGTCTCTTCAATTAGAGGCACAGCAAAAGGGATGCTGCTGCAGATGGCAAGGGCAGTGCAGGAGCAGTGGAGAGAGGAGGGGAGCTGCTGTCTGAGGAGCAAAGGGAATGAGTTGGTGAATAGGCAGCCAGGAGGTCAGGCAGATGAGGGAAAGGGAGCAGCCACTCCATCTTAGCTCCAGGTCATTGTCTCTAAAGGCTGGGCACTGGTGGGTTGGGGAGAGGTGCTCTTCTATTTCTGTTTTTACAGCACAGGTTTATCAGATTTTCTTGTCTGGAGCAACACATGTGAATGTGTGATCTGTTTTATTAGTTTCCACAGCCGGGCACTACATAGGCCAAAGAATAAAAACATGTGTCCCCTCACCTGGATCCTGGGGTGAGTTTGTCCAACATATTGTATCCCAGATTTGTATTTCTGATTTATGCTGATAAATCCCCTTGTCACAGGGCAGTAGGAGAAGAATCAGAGAAGTGAAACTTTTAATGAACAACAAGCAACTGCTGGGAAACCAAGTGTTGATAAATGTATACCTTTCTAAGCAAAATTCCTCCCAGCACTATTGTCAGGGAAGATACGATCAATTCCTAAAGGAATTAATCTCTTCATAATCGCCTCTGAGCATCTTTATCATACTAGTTGAGTGATTGCACTGCAGGGGACTTCTGTTAATTGACTAAAAATGTTTTTTCACTGTGGTATGCACCTGACTTATTTATCTAATGGAGGGAAAAAAGTCTGATAAAGCATCATAGCTCAGAGAAAGATGCTAAAAGGGAGTTGGGGAGAAAGGTGGGGATAGAAAGTAGATTTTTTTTTTTTCAAAAGGTCTACTGAGAAATACAAAGAAGCTTGTCAAAAAAAGGCATTCAAAGGAATAATTTCTGTCATATTTCAACTACAAGACCACAAGGAAATGAAATTCCCCTTCACACTCCAACATGCCACTTTGATCCAGCCGTAGAAAGAAGCTAAACTGCGGAATGAAGATGTGAAATCTATCAGGCAACTAAGGAAAGTCAGCAGTCTAAATGGTCAAGACAAATGAGACATTGTTTGGGCCAAGCTGGCTTTATTCCTGGGTTTCAGAAGCCCACACGTGAGCTCTCTGAACTTTAGAGCATATGATTAAGTTAGCTCCACTGTGGTCTTATGCAGCAGCCAACAAAGTCTTTTAAAAGTTTTGTTGGTTTGTTGGTTTTTTTTAAAATGTAAATGTTACACCTTTGCAGAGCAAACCTTTTTTCCTTTCTTCACAACAACAGCAAAAGTGCTTGAGGGCCTCAATCTGCAAGTGCTACTCGTGAATTATTAAAAAACTTCTCCTGCCAGTGAAGTTGTGCACAGGGCTGAGTGGTTACAAAGCTGAGCCTTTGGCCCAAAGAACCCATTCTGTCTCAGGTGCTAAGAATGTTCTTGTAATTGCAGAGTTAAAAATGCCTATTAAAAAATGATTAATGCCACAAACAGCACAGCTTAACCAGAGGTGGGCCCCTCATCTTTGAAATAGAACCACCCCACACTCCCCTAAATTTCATCACCTCTATATAGCTGCTTAATGCACAAAAGAGACTGACAAATCTGGCAGTCTGACTACATATTTCCTGCTTATTAAAATGAAATGTGAGTGCCCATTTCTCCAAGCGGCTTCAAGAGTATCTACCTACTAACTTTCCACGTAACAGATTTCCCTGAGACTTTCTGCTTCCCAAAAAACCTTTTCCACATTGGCAGCTCCCGCAGAAGAATGTGACTTTAGCTACCTTCATTATTTGGAAAGCCTGAGGGATGAAGTCCACACTCTGTATTGCAGTGCAGTGGAGGGGTGCCAGGCCCATATGCTGGGTGATCACCAGCAAACGGCTCACAGCATCATGCTACTCCAAGCAGTCCCTCATCAGAGGAGCAGGCTGAGTGTTTTCACAGAGCTTGACCCTGGGGAGGAGCTTTGTTCTTGGCCAGAGATGTCTAAAAGCTATGAGAGAGAGCACAGGTGCAGATTATATTAATGCTCAGAAAAAAGGGATTGATGTGATACCTTGGTGAAAAACATGCTCCTTCTGAGCTAGCCCACCATAAACCACACTGCAGAGAGGTTTTTGGTGGCAACATGTGCCGCAGTTGTCTCAACTTACCTCTCTGCCCCTGCTAGCTAATGACCTCCATTCTGCTGACATGTCCACACTCCTTCCAGCTACACATGGAGGAAAAAGAGTGGAAGCTGGTAGGAAACAGTGTCAGAATTTGCTCTTTCCTTGCAGGATAGGTTGAATGTCAGTTGTGGTTTGCAAGACATGCTAAGTGCTTTCTCTGGAAGTAGAAGGTAAAACTCTTGTTCCTCTTGGAGGTACTCTGTAAAATTACCACATCTGGCCAAGCTGCTGCAGATTCAGAGCTCAGCTCTGGTCCAGATCTTTAGGTGATGCAGTCCAAACACTCGTAAGGTATGTGCCCCCTTTGTAGTATACAAGCAACGATATACATCACTATTTAAATATGCAGATTCAAAGACTTCAAACTGTACCTGCTTTTAAGGTACCTCTTACAGAGGTCCTCTGTCTAATTAAAATTGTTTGGGATTTTTTTTTTGCTGATGGTGTTTATTTGGTAAAAAAGGTCTACTTTCTCCTAGATGCCCTCCCCAAGCTTTTCCTTCCATGAGCAACTGTGTATGAGGACTGGGATGACATAATATTACCTGGTGAAAATGGAGGAAAACAAGTCACATTTGGCAGTATGCTGTTTACATTTTCTTTGAGACTTACCTCTTACTCTTCCACTTTCCTATTCTCTTTCTGTGTTCCCACCCCAATTTATTACTGGAACATTTATCACTGGAAATGTAATTTTTAATAGGCGATCGACCCATCCAGCACCTTGCAGATTGAAGAACAGCTGTATTTATACTGCTGGCAAAGAGCCATGCAAAGGATGATAGGTACATTATCATAATTAGAAATAAGAACACATTTAATAGAATGAAATAATAACACTTCTAGGAATATCAGTTCCATCCAGGCATCCCTAAGAAAATGTAGAGTATGCAACATATTATTCTGCACTAGGGAGTTCAGGGAGAAATTCCTCGTGTCTCCAGTCCCAGAGCTTTTGGGAAACACTTTCTGTTCTCCATTGAGGGAAAAAATTCCTCTCTTTAGACAGGAATGAGGACTTGAACATTTAGTGATGCCACTTATTTCACAGAGTGGACATAAATGAGAACACAGGTTGTCTGTCTCCCTCATGAAATAGCCTTGAGAATTCAAGTATGTGAGTATGCAGCTCCTCCTACGCTTAAGTCAACTGTTTTCTGTTTGCAGATCATGACCCTCTTGCCCTTTCTGTATTGCTAAATGGAGCAGGGTGGCATGAGGATCTAGCGGGCACCCAGAGCACCACAAATGGTGCACTTTTTTTGGGAGTCACAACTGAGAAAAGGTTGATTGCTGATCTGATCTTCAGAAGAGAGAAGATTAAGTAGGAGGCAAGACTGTTTCCTTAAGATTAACTAATTATTGTTCATTTCAGAACACATCCATCTACTCGTAAACGTCAATCTGCTCCTACCTACGGTTTGTGTCAGGGCAGTTATCAGTGTTATCTGAGATGGACTGGTAGACAGATTTATATGGCACAGCTTGAAGCTGAGAGTCCGTTTAGGTTTTCATCATTTATTCTTTTTATTGATTCACTGTTAAACCACACTGCTGCCATTCAGAAGTCAGATGGTGAAAAAAAACTACAAAACTCTGCCATTTCCTGACCTCTACTGGAGCCCTAAATTATTTGCTGTGTTTCCAAACAGGTATTCAGCTCTTAGGTCTTTTTTTCTGATCTCAGATAAGAACCTTATCACAAGTAAGATCCCTGTTTTGGGCATGCTTAAGTGCACACTACACTGTAAGTTTTAAATTCAGGCCTTAGATTCCTGGCAGTTTGTTTTCCCCTCTGCTTCTGAAGTGAGCAAGAGAGGAAAGGCTGAGTGCTTCCTGGGGTTCACAGAGATCCTGGTGAGGAGCTGAGAGGCATTCATTTATTCAGGACAAGCTGATAGACCTCTGGGCAGTTTTGGTAATAGATGGAGATGCAGACAGTCAGATGGGTACTCATCTTCAGTAGTAATAGCTGACAATAATGGTTGGGCTTGGGTTTTTTTAACGCCATTCCATTTATTTTTTTATAATACCATGAAGAGCTATGACAAAATAATCTCCCTAAGAGAATGCAAGTTAATAAAAGTATAAATCCGTAAGTGGAAGCATTGATCTACAAAGTGAATTACAGTATCATTAAAAAATCAATATGCATTTGAAACTGCAAAATGCTAGTAGTTTAGCATCACTCCGACAAGCTAATAGCACTTTTCAAAGCTATTCAAGGCCTTGGAGTAGGAGAAAATTACCACTGTGTGAGGGGTTAAATTACTGGGCATCTCACTTTCTGATCTCTGGTAATGGAGTTGGAGCTTTTCAACTCTAGGTAGCTTTGGGATCCACGAATGTGACTGAGAGTTATGACTCTGTGCAATGGTGTAAGCCCTAGTCCCCTGGTGAGAGATCTGTCTGTCTGTTTGTCTCTAGCTTCCTTCCCCAGAATACCTCTCATTATAATCAGGTTTGGGTACTTTTGACCAGGAGAGCATACAAATGCCTCACCGGCAGAGTCAGAGGCTGCACAGACCCTGCTGCCACATCAGGAATGGGAAAAGGCACAGGGAGGTTATGCAAACTGGATGGAAACCTTTCTTCCCCTGAGAGATCTGAAAGGATCACCTTGTATAAACACTTCACATAGTATTGAAATTGATTTTTAAATAGTGTCGCTGTGCAGTCTCTTTGCATTGAGTGACTAAAACCTAAGCAACCGCACTGCTTATGCTCTGTGTAGAGATGAAACTACTCTACAGAGCAGATTCTTCTGGATGCCATGGGAGAAGAATTGTCATCGTCTTGCTGCATCTATTGTCATTATATTTGTCACATCTTTATTTACAGTGGCTGCTCTGCGGACGGACACAGGATATCTATCTGCAGAGCTGTCAATCAATAACTTTCATCAATATTCACTTAAATTTTAGGGAACAATCACACTGTACCAGGAGATAAGGACAGCTCAGTGTGTTAGCTTGGCGTGTTTTGCCATTATCTCTCTATTGGTGCTGTTCTGAGGCACTCTAATGACCTTAAGCCAGTACCATCTATATTATAGAAAACCACACAAGATGTCTGCACAGTTCACTCGTCTTTCTTCTGGATACCAAACTGTTGCCTTCTGTAGTGAAACTAGTCCTTACCAGTCCCACTAATAGATCTTAATGGCCCTGACCAGCCCCACCTGGGGCTCCACAGCCTCTGCCCATGGGCCAGCACCTTTAAACTCAGCCCTGGGCCTTTGGCTGTGGTCAGAGCTGTACTGCAGAAGTGCTTGTCTTTGGCTCAGCTGTGCCTGGTTGTGGACCATGCTGCTCTAGACCTGTAGGGTCGCTTAATCAAGAACCTTCCCTGTCACTGTGAAGTCATCTGATCTAGGCTGTTGTCTTTGGCTTTCCTTGCTCAGGTCCTGTGGGATGGGGCCCTAGTTGATAAAGCACCTGCCCTGCCAGCCCTTCCTTTCCCCTAGGGTGAGCTGGCCCTTGCTGCTTCCTGATCATGGCAGAAGAGCTAGAGGGACATCTAGGGAAATCTTTAGTGAGGAGAGTTATATTTTTACAGATGAAAGTTCTGGAAATAAATTTCTCTTTATTAATAAAGTACAAATGTGAAGAAGGCATTCCCCCTTCCCATATTCAGATAACTCCCCCCTGCTCTCAAACCACTGCAAACTGAGGATGTATATAGCTGTTGGAATGATGTGGCTTCTGCGACTCGAGTGGTAACTGCTCTGTGATCTGTTAAGTAGGGCAAGTCCCTCATGCATTGGTGGGAGAGCTGGTTTATGGGTGCTGCTTTCCTGGGAGGCTGCCTGGAATTGAAATTCCTGTGTCGCATCTAGACACTAAGGTGTTACATACTCTTTGGATTCCTGCACTCTGAAGGTTGTTGCAATGTCTCCAGGGAGACCTGTAGAGCAGAGCAAGGCTTGCAATTGCAGCATCCTTTGCACTTGCAATCAACCAGGCATTATCCAGGAGCACTGCACACAACGTTAGGTGCATCACATCACAACTGTTGTTGTGAAGCAGAGAACGATGAGGTTCTGTAATGTATGCCATGGCTAGGAGCTGCAACCCTATGCATTTCAGCAGTTGTGATCTGACTTGGGGCCACAGCAACTTTTGATCTGACTCCTCTGAATGGTACAGAAGAAATATAATGTGCTTCTGTGAATTCACAGTTTATTGCTGCTGGCTGCCTGTTATGTGGCAGGCTGCTGGATACCTCAATAGCTGAGGAAAAATAGAGGAATTTAAGAATTTTTAAGGTAAAGCAAGAAAACAAATATCAAATATGTAGTTCAACCACCAGGACTACAACTGTGCTGGGATTTCTTACAGCCCAGCTGTAAGACACAGGAAAGACACAGAGAAGGTGTGCACTTCTGAGTGCATGTGGGTAGCTAGAGGCACCCGCTTTGAATCTGCCTGTACAGGTAATTCCTCAAAGTCTTTCTGTTCAGCATCATCCCTGCACACGCTTCATGAGCCAGCCCAGCTGGCTTGTTTCCTCTGTCACCTAAAACTTGGCACAGATGCGCAGTGAGGAGCACAGTGAGAACTACTCTGGAGTCTGCTGCTTGGCCTTTGTGTTTTAATGTTTCTTGTCAGGGAGTCAGGGGACATAAATAACAGGCAGAAGGGACACAGACAAGGGCAATGACCTTGGCAGGCTGTTTTCCCAAAAGGCCTGGAGCCAGCCTCTGCTCTCAGGCACTCGTCATTTCCAGCGGGATTGAGAGTGAAAATCTAACAGTAAGGCAGTCCCACACAGCAGATGCACTGCCTTGGTCACAGCAAAATAGCAGCGATTTTAGACTCAACTTGCCAGATGACCTCAGATGAAAGTAATTTTGCAGTGACTATGCACAAACTCAGCAAGCAGTGGTCCTGCAGGTGAATTTGAATTACTTGATAAGTGCTCAACAAGCTTCAGTCTGTTTTTTATTTTTTGGGGAATCTTATTCCTCAGTTGCTTTACTGTGTTGGTAGTATGCTTCTTATTTTGGGTGTGTACTTTGTAATGGGGAGTGAAGGGCCAGAATCTTGGCTCTTAAGTGAAGGCAGGTGCCCTTTTTGGTTGGTGCCTTTGAAATTTTCTTGAAGTGGGATAGTGTTTCTGCAGGGATCTAAACGGCATTTTTTGATGGAAGGGAGGAAAATCCTGCCGTGTATCAGCTATGGGTGCAATAACCCCTCTGAACAGGGACTAGGCTCTTAAGTTTGTTTCTGCTCCCTTTTTCCTTTTGGGCTTGTTCAGACTGCTCCAAGATTTCTTCTATAAACTTATAGCTGTTCTTCTCCAACAGCCTTTTGAACAAGTGAATGTCATAGTCTCATATGAATATTTGCAATTCAAATGCCACGGGATGTTATTCATATCAAAAGGGCTTGTGCATTCATCCCTCGTGAGAACTGACATCATTTGGCCTATTTGAATCATCCCAAACAATTAAATTGGCTTAATCAGTAAAAATTGCATAATTATCCAGTGTGGTTTGTAATTAAAGGATAACTGTTTGAGAGAAGCTCCCATGAAGCCTGTGGTGAGGAGTGTTGCAGAGAAAGGGCAATACAGGGTGGAAGTTCTGGGTTTTCTCTGCTGGGTGGAGAGCACGGCCTCCCCGACACAGCCCGAGCCACCCTGCGGAGGGAAGAGCACGCACCCGAAATCACAAAGGTTTTATATGGCGAGCTTCAGAGTTGGAATTCTGCTTCTTTTGAATTGCTTTATGCAATAAGTCACACATGCTAAAAATGATTAATTAGCTGCCTCTTTTGAATTGCCTTATGCAATAAGTCACCCATGCTAAAAATGATTAATTAGCTCCAACTGTTATTACTTGTACTGGGTTTGTCCAGGATGGCTCAGGCTGGTTCTGTACATAAGAGCTATGCCGTGATGCTTCGCAACAGAGCTTTCACTTCAAACCAAAATACAGGCAAGAGCATAAAGATGCCAAAAGAAGTATAACTCGGCATGGATTAAGGAAAATAACCAGATGTTTTTTAGTTAATTGTGTCAAAAAGAAGCTATGCTGCTGCCTTGCAACCCAGGTGAATTTGAATTGTGGATGTGCAGTCCAGGTCCCTTGACTGCATCCCTTCCCCTTCAGTCCTCGTGTCTGTGTGCAGGAGGGAAATATGCTGGAGGGAATAAGCTTCAGCTTAGAAACTGAAGTTGAAAGAGGGTCTCTGCTTTCCCTCCCCTTCCCTTTTAAAGCAGTGAGTCCTCTTTTCAGTTAAGGGTGAGCAAAAGGCTGCCAGAGCACTTCAGTTCATACAATCCTATTGACTACACTTTGTGGACGGCAGTATCTGTTTTGGTGCTTTGGTGGCTCTTCTGGTATGTCTTGTCCTTTGGGCAACCTTCCCTTCACTCTGTCTGACTACACTGGCCAGTAATTTTACTAGAAACAGCCTTTCAAAAGGGGAAGAGGAATTAAAGGAAAGACTTGCAATTTCCCCCCCAGCTCAGAGCCTGGCAGCCACCTAGCTCACTGCTGCTGAAAGCAATGGAATTGTGTTCTATATCTGCACTTAGGTCTGAGCACTAACTCCCTTTCCCCGCTGACAGCATTATACTCATTTACCAAAATCTTCTTAGGGCCCAGAGGTACTGGGGGTTGCAGAAGGGTGCCTGCTCCCTGCCAGCCCTGCAGGACTTTCTGCAGGCAGTTACGTCTCTGGGGTTAATGCCAGAGGGTTAAAGAGCAGCATGTTGCTGGTACAGGGAACCAGGGTCTGGGCTTGCTTTAACTACTGAGGCTGTATGGGCACTTCGGGCTGGGAAGATTGCTCTTGGATGGGGAGATGGGGGATTTTGGAAGGGAGCAGAGAGGGATCCATTTTGCTGGGTCTGTCCTGTGTTTGCCCTTCCTGTAGGATGGACAGCAAAGCATTTCAAAGTGTCTCCCTCTGACTTCCCAGGGTGGCAATGAGCTACTTTGGGGGGGATGGGATACCCAAAGGCTGCCCAGCAGTGCACAGAAATGAGTGCTGGCATGTCCTGCTTCACGGGAGCCTCCAGTCCCACTTCTGTGAAGCTCACACTTAACTCTTGCTGGATGATGCTTAACTCTTGCTAAGACCTTGCAGGCACAGACAACGGGCAGAGGTTATGGTCAAGAGTCACAGGAAAATAGTGACAAATTTTCTTAGATGTTCAACTGGTGATGTCCTGTTTCTCTACCAAACGCAAAGCTTTCCTAAGCCCTGCTGTCCCAATTTTTTTTTATTTCACTCTTATCAGCTTTGTTGCAGGCAGGGTAAAGAGGGAGCAGTCTGGACATTTTTTTTAATTACTTAGTCTTTCTAGTTAGAGATTCACTGAAGAAATTTGTACCCTGAGCCACCAGAATTCTTTCACCTGCTGTCCCACCCTCCCTTCTCAGGCAACTTACCACAGACTGATTCCTGTGGCCTCTCCTCCCTGTTTGGGGCTCATTGCAGCCCACAGTCTGTTTCCATCTGTCTGCTCTGAGCAGGTCTCCAGGGTGGTTTTGGTTCTGCCAAGACAAGCCAAAGTACAAGTGAGAGATGGGAGATGGGCTTCAGCAACTAATTTGCTGAACCCCTCTCTCATTTGGGCTGGGCTCTGCTCTGTGCGATGCTGTGTCCCCAAGCCCATGTGCTAACAGGCAATCGCACTCTACCTGCCAGCCCTGTGCTCCTTGTTCTGTGTTCATGAGTGAATCGGAGAAATACAGTATGGTTATGGCAATCTGTGAGCTCAGAGGGATGTTCTGTGTCAGATGATCCCTTATGAATTATTTGCCTGGCACTAATGGGAACATAGCAGCCAGGAACGAATAAATATGCCCTATTCAGGAAAAATTTTGTTCCTTAATGGAGATGTAAGGGAAGTCATCCATCCTTCTTAATGTTTAAAATAAAAATTGCCTGCTTGTTAGCTGTGATTTATTGTTTTTTCTTGGGTCCTACAAATGGAATGGATTCAGAAGGTTAAGCCCAGATGAGCTCATGCTGTTCAGCTGGATGATATTAGGAGTTAATCCCCTTGCGTGGTTCCATGTTCTGTAATACCTCTCAAGCCTGATGATTGCAGCTGTATTTTAAAAGCTTTTTTTTTTAAAGATAATCTTCTGGAAATGTGAAGCTGGTAGAAATAAAAAATATTTTCTTATTTCCATAGAAAAGATAAAGTATTTGTTTCCATATTTAAACTTTTCTTTGAACTGGCTTGCAAAACAAATTCAGGATTGATTACAACCTTCCAGTGATGACTTGTAAATTCAAATGTATTATAGAGATGTAACTGGTAATGTTTCCCACAACTGCTGCAAGTAATTAAAAGTCTCCTTCACAATTTTAATAACCCGCTTGTTTCCTAGCTACTAAATAACTCTTTTGTTCCGTGTGGTTTTTCCTTGCTTTGTGGTGCTGGCATTTAAAATGTCTGGTTTGTGGGAGCCCATGGACTTATGTGTTTTAACTGTAGCTTATCAACCAGGTAATTTTAGAGCCTTCTGGCTATAAGTTAATTCAATATATGTATAACAAAGCTACCCTGTAGACTGAAACTTCAAGTGTGTGCTTGGGTGACCTAAGGATCCCAGTAGGGGTTATTTATTTGATTCCCATGCTAACAGAATGTTTTAGGGATTTGCTACTTATGTGAAATCCCCGTACCAGGTTTCTGAGCCATCTACCAAACTGCTGATCCACTCATCCAGGTTAACCTTCTTGTTTCCATCTGTGTCACAGGACTCGGAGGATGGAAAGTGGATTGCAAATAGCAGTCTTGCTCTCTTTGAAGAATTGTGGGAACACTGCAATGGCCCAAGTGCTTGCAACACGCCTCTGAGCTAAATATCAATTAAAGTGAGCTTACTTTTGAAAGAAAGCCAGAGTATTGCTAACTCTCACTTTCTTTTTATTCTCATGAGTTTTATTCAGAGCTTCTGTGTAAAGAAATGAAAAAGTTTGTCATGGCAGAGAAAGACAATCTGAGTAAATCCTGGTAATTTGAAAATTGGAAAGCAGAGTAAAGGGTCTAGCATAGGTAAGCAGGCCTGTCCTTTTAAGGTCTGAGTTGAAATGCAAAACTCTCTAGAATATTGTGGTTACCTCAGACTGGTCTGTCAGGGCCAACAGGAGCTAGTAGGAAGCTCTTTCTCTTCTCTAATAGTATTTAGAGTATCAGCTGTTACTCTAAGCTCCTTGTGGACATACACTCTGTGTGAAGACATGAACTCTGCAGGCATACCGCAGGGGTGCTATTTTCAAGATCTGTGTGATCTGCACATCAACCCAGTAATTCTGAGGGCTTGACTTTTGATTTAGGAGTGCTTAGGCTTGCCAGGGCAAGGAACAAACCAGAAAGTAACAGAATTGGTGTTTGGAAAGTAGCTAAGTGATAAAGGAGAACTAGATGGGAGGAGGAAAAAGCAGAGTATTTGTATGCCATTCATACTTTTCAAGTGGTATTCCTTTTTCATATGTTTCCTTGATTCCTTTCCCAATCCTTCCTGTGCTCTCTGTTTCTGCTTCTCACCTGCTTGAGCTCAAATAATACAGAGTGCTAAACAACATTGGTCTTGTTTTTCATCTGCAGAAATGTGTAGAAGAGATTAAAGTTTAAGCAATCTCAGTTCTGGGCTGGGTTTTGTGTATGACTAAAATAGGTTAACAGTACACAGGTTTGGACAAGAATGTAACATTGGCTCTTCCACTGCTAGAGAAAAGTTGGTCTTAAAGTTCATGAATCTGGTTCAACAGGGCCATAAGGGAGGTCATCTGTGCTAAACATGATACTTTGCCATGTTTTTTGATTGGAGTAGTTCTCAAGGTCTAATCTTTCAGTTTGTCCTCCCTGGTGTAGGCTGAAAAGCTCCCTAGTTGAGATTAAACTAAGACTTGAAAAATATTTTAGTTTTCCACTGTCCCTCAGAATGACCTTGGGCAAATCTAATGTCAGTGCATCTGTTGGAGGGAAACAGTATGCCTCTCCCAGGAATGGGAGAGGTAAGTTATTAATGTTTACAGCATCTGAGTGTTTCAGAGGAATGAGGAGCATAAAAATATGTACAGAGATAGACAAACTTCTAGAGCTGTAACTTGGAAATACCACCCTTGTTGGTAGTGAGTAGTATGATTGTGAATAACTTGTGAATTGCTTTAAATAAGGGGGGATGAAGTCTGCTTAGATTTCATGTAAAGCAATAGTAATATGAACTGTGAGCCTAAGTTAGGCTGTCAAATGTTTGCTAGTAATGTTATCCGTGGTAGTACTAGCCAGGCTTTTTCAGCAGGCTCTTTCACGGAGCACCTGCATGTCACCACCCTAATAAGCAACACACCAGCTTGTTCTTTATATCTCATGCTATAGCTTACATTGCCCCAAAGCTGCCATAAAAAGTGGCTCAATGACATGAGGATCCAATCCATAAGCTTTAAGTTGCTATCCTGTGGTGGCAGGAGGGTTAACCGGAGTCTAGTTCACTGGCATTGTGCACCTAACTGGGTGGCTGTATAAAAGCATCTAGGAAGTTTGAAATGTGTAGCTGAAGGGTCCCTGCTGTTAAACTTGGAGCTCCAGGGAGCACTCAGTACATCAGCTCTTTGTTTCAGGCTGTGACCACACTTAGAGAAGGGTGGGGGAGATCTCCAGAGATGCAACCTTCAGGAGGTACCTTCCCATCCTCTGGGCCTTGGGTAATGTGCCTGGAAATCAAATGCATTGCATATAAGAGGAGTGAAAACAGAGAAGTACATCTGGAAAAGGAAGCAGAACCTTCTGCCTGCCCAATCTATAGAAATGTGTTGCTATTTAACAGGAGAAGATTTTCACTTTTAGATTTAGTGGAAAAATGCTTCAGCACACTGTGCTAGGGGAAGGTGTAGATAATGAAGCTTTTTCAGCTCGTTGGCCACATCTGTGGTTTGTGTTATTTTCTGTGGTGTGGACTTTCCATTGCAATATTCCCAATAGGGAAGGAAAGAATAAATTTAGACAATCAAAGCATTTTTTTTTTATATGGAAATTTAAGTGTATTCTTTGCTCTTCTCACATTTTTTAAAATACAATACAAAGGTTCAGAGTCGTAAGTTTGTCTTCAACTATCATGCATTTTGGCTGCAGTAGCAGTTAAACAGTTTCTCAAAAGTCCTTCTATAAACTTGGTAGGATAATGGCTTCTTCAAAGAAAATCATGTTCCTCTAATTTGCTGAGCTTCAAGTGCATCAGCAAAATGGTGGACTAAAGCATACTTGGTTTGTGATCTCAGAAAAAACCCTGCTGCCAACACAACTCTTAAGAGCTTATTAAAGTACTAAGCTATTATGGATTAAAGCAATGTCGTGGTTTACATACAGGTTAAAAGACAAAGTGATGAAAAGCTTTTTAGTTAAACTTCAGCACAAAGCTACATTAATTATGAGGCAAGATTTTGTTAATGCCCAGGTTAAATTACACAATATTCAAGGAACAGTGGTTTCGGTGTCTAAGTGAGACGGAGATGATGGGAACTCTAAAGAGCTTTCAGGTTTCAGTACTTTCCAGTGACAAATTAAATACAGAATCAATAAATGCTATATAATGCCAATGGGAAGAATTAATTCATTTAAACCATGCAAGAGTACAAAAGAGTTGTTAACCAATTAACGAGTGACTCAGAAAAAGGCTTGGATGCTGCTGTGTGGTGTTCGGCAAACATTGTGTGACAGGTCAAAAAAAAAGGCAAGTGACTAGCACATGCAGGACAGAAAGCAGGACAGACTGCGTGCCAGAGCATGCAGGTGCTCCTACCTGATGTAACATTTGGTTCTCAGCAACCTGGGAGGTGCATTAGAAACCAAGGATTTAAGCTGGAAAGGAACTCCAGGTTTTCTCACAATGAACCTGGTATTGAAACAGTTTTTCTCAAGAAGATAAACTATAGATAGGAAGAATATTCTTCTACCTTTCTCCTGTCTTTACTTTCTTGTAATTTGTTTTCTTGCCTGACTACCGTGGAGTACAGCACAGATGTGACCTGGGGCTGGCAATTGTCCTGGGAAGTTTAAGCAGCCGTGTTGCTGTTAAATAGAGATCAAGCAGCCCAGAGAAGGATAAGTGCAGCTGCCCTGTTGGAGCCCGGGCTGCATTTTGGCTGGGCTCATGCGGGGCTGGCCTGCGGAGCTGGTTTGCTCCCCTGGTCCTCATTGCCTGTCTGGGACAGAACCGCTCCAGAGGAGAGCTGGAGCCATCCCCCTGTGATCCAGGCTTGATCAGGAGGCGCTCACCCTGTCGCTTGCACAGCAGCAGCACAAAAATTGGGAACTGCTTGACTGGGCTGATGCTTTTTGAGCTGCCTTAACCTTATTCCTGCTGGCAGCCTTTCTCGGCACTTCTAGGTAGGTGATGCCCAGTACCTGCTTTCTGACTTTCCTTCTTCCCCTGTCACTCTCCAAGATGAAATAGGAAAAGAGGAGGAACTTTCCCTGAGAGGGCCTTACTCTTCCAAATTCTGGCATAGACATGCTGGGAGGGAAAACCAAAATCCTTCTGGTAGAATATCTCAAGAGATCTGGAAAGCTAGCAGTTACCTGTGGTGGTCAGAAAGTTTTCCATTGTCCAGGGATAAATGGTTAGGAAAAAAAAAGATCTCTGTAGCTGGCAAAGGCTGTGGCAAGACCTCCACCTTGCTGCTTGCTGGACCTTCTCCCCGGCTGCCAGAGACTTGTTTCAGGCACATTGCTGGCTCTGGCAGCACAGCTTGGGGGTCCCTCTGGATCCTGGCGAAGGCATTGCCTTTTGAAGGTGCCACCTAAGAGCCAGCAGTTGCTTTGGACTTCAATTGCTACAGTCGTGACTTTGTTACAAAATACCACTCCTGTGACTGTTTACAGCAAGGTTCACAAGATTACACGTGGTACCAAAAGCCAGGTCTTTGGGGTTTTACCCTAATCATGAAGACATTATTAAAACCCACTGTCTAACAGGACTAGGGCATGGCGTAACACACTTGGCAGCGACGTGCTTCTCTGGTGTGGTTATGAAGATGTAGTAAGCAAGGCTGGTCCTTTTTGTGTTAAAACTCCCTGTGACACTTCAGTCTTCCTTTGCTACCTCTGTGCTGATGTTTAACTCTTGGTGAAATGTTTTGGCTTTGCTTTAAAAAGCTGTAAACAGAAAAGCACGTCGTATCACTGAGCGGGCAGAGGGTTTTGGTGCCGTTGCACAGTGACAGCTTTCCCCGGGGCGTTTGGATCTCACGCCGCATCCTGACCTGCGGCAGGTCCGTGAACGCACACGGCCACCTCAGACTTCTGCTTGGCTTTCACTATTTGACATGAGTGTCCAACAGCTTTGCTGCTTTTGGTGAACCTGCAGAGCCTTTTCCCTGAAACGGGAAAGGAAATGCAAGAGGAGAGGTCTGCCTTTATCTTCACCCATTTGTGCTGGGGATGGTAATTTCAAGAGGAAAGCAGACACTTTTGCAGTATTGGCTGCCAGGGCCAGCAGTGAGGTTGCTCTGGAGCTCTGGATCAGGAGCTGAGCCTGATAAATGTGTTGCTCTTCTTGGTCCATGACTCTCTCATGAATCAAGCCAGTCATCCTAGCAGTTTGTAGGGAGAAATAAAGCCTAGGGCAGATGAATTAATACAAACTGCAGGAAGGCTTTTTCCTGGGCTTCCAGCACAGCAGTGAACTTTGAGCAGAGCGCAGGCTCAGACACTTGCTCAGAGTTTACCTTGATGATGTTTTTGTGGCACATTCAAATGCCTGCTGGTTTTGGGATAAGTATTTGGTCTGCTCATAGGCAGCTGTGGGTAGAGGTGATGGCTCCTGTCATGTGATGGCAAAACCTGGAGCAGGCACCTACCCTGTCAGCCAGGGGTGTCCCGAACCTGAGCGCAGCCAAGGTACAGCCCCCTTCCTGGGGAAAGCAAAGCAGCGTGCCTCCGAGGGAGCAGTCTGGGCTGCAAAGCCCTGTGCAAATCTGGGCACTGCTCAAAGGCAGCCCATGCCTGGAAGTTTGCTCCAAATGAAAGCCCTTCAGAGGTGCCAGGGAGAGCCTGCAGGAATGGTGAGGTGCTCCCTGCCTGCTCTGTGATGGCCTGTGTCTGCAGCTGTAGACAGCACAGTTCATGGCAGGAAATCTTCATCCATAACAGCTACCAACAAATTTGTCGCTTAAAGGTTTCACTGTTAGATAGGGAGATGAAGAGAAGATCGGGTTATGGTGTGATTCACAGACATTCCTCCTTGAGTAGGAGGAGGAAGGAGCAGACAAATACCTAAGGCTTCCACCATGCCTTCCAGGTGACTAAACAGCAGTTTTATTTTTAACAAAAGCTAATGCCAGGAAAACGAATAGAGGTGATGATACATCTGAAAGTGGTTGTGTCACTTCCTGCATTGTGAAAATCTGCTTAGTCTTTGAGAGATGCATTGCACTGCGTTATATTGATTTTTCTACTTCGGGTTGAATGTGCTCGTTAGCTTTCTCCCCTGTGACAGATTAGGTCATCCTGGCTGAAGGTCACTGATGGTTTTTCAGCGACTTCTTCATTCCTGGAGGCTGGGGCTTTGGCTTCCCTGCCTGTGCTTGATTTGGCCAGCAGATGGTACTAAATGAAAGGTTAACATTGAAAAAAAAGTTTTCTTTTGCTGCCAGGCTTAGCTTGAAGTTGAGGATAAAAGCTATACTTCTGATAATGTAGAGGTCTATAATAGACAAAAAAACCCCAAACCAAACCAAAACAAAAAGCAATTAGAAATTTTTATATCCCCAATTTGCCTTTCTATGCAAAATTGCTTTGTTTTATGATTAAAACATTGGAATTTAAAACTTGTCAGTCATGTAAATGGCTGCTATTTTTATTCACTATGTAGTGAGCAATGTATGTTTTTTCACATTCTCAATGGCACGTTTTGTAGCAATAAATAAATGTTAAGAAATAGGCTTTTAGTAAACACAAAGCCATAAAAGCAGTTATGCAGTGATTTCATTGTTAAAAAAAAATACTTTAAAGAATGTGTATCTAAAGATAGTGCTTGAAAGCATCAATATAAAGTGTTTATCTTCTAAGATTAACATGGAATTTTCACCCACTGTTTTTATCCTCTTGCCACTTCACTTGCTCTTTATGTCACAGCCCGTGTAATCCATCTCTCGTTGCCAGATACTGTCTGTCCTGCACTGGGAGGGGCATTAGACCCCCTTACTCCACCTCTTTTCTATCTGAAAAAGATCACGCTCTGCATCTGCTTGCTTATTGCTGAGTATTTCTGTAAGCCCTAGGCATGGCCTCGCTGTGTTAGTCACTGTTTCAACACACAGACACTCTGGAGGTCCCTGTCCGGGAAGAGATGCAGACCAACGCTGCTGAACTCTTAGAGCTGCAGAGAGGCTCTCCCTGCTCCCGTTACATAGAGCCTATCGCACATTCAGGTCTCTTGTTGGAGCAGGATACAGTCCTTGCCAGCTTCTTGTAGCAGGGAAATCCCTCCCGACTCTGCTGGCCCAGATTTGAGGGTAGCAGCACTGGCCAGTCGGTGTGATATTTATGACATTTGTTGCAGTGATTATGCACAGTGTCACTACTAGTGAACTTGTGCGGCTCCTGAGTTGTTATCAGAATCCATGGGCTGCCCCTGAGAAGGGGTGATGTGCTTCTGTGCCACAGGTCCTGTGTCCCCTCTGAGCACCTTTGCTGTGCATGGCTGTTACAGGTTGGATGGCGTCTGGAGCACTGTGGGGGCTCATGGGGGGCTGAACACAAGGCTGCAGGCAATAAATCTGCCCATTTTGGCTCATTTTGTAACATCTCTGTGGATTTTAGCTTTTTGCCCTCTGCAAAACAAGGAAAATACTATTTCACTGCAAAGTTGTGACCTACATTTGTATTTTCAAGAAAGTATGTTATTGCTATTTTGTTAGCTTCTCCAGTCCAACCTTGTGTTCCCATCTGGGAGGAACTACATATGGAAAAGTGAAATGCAGCTGCCAGCAGGAAAAAACATGGGACTTTCAGAGTACATTGTCAGAAAAAACACGTTACGTAAAAATAATGGTGGTGGTTTTCAGCTTGAAATCTAAAATAATTTTACATTACATCTGGGAAATTCTTTCTTCCATCTACTGTTAGCATGATCTTTTGTAGATATATATAAGTGTATTTATCCTTTTGTCTTCGGGTTTTGTACATATAATGCTAATATGAATAGTAAAACTGATAATCAAGCATTTATCTGGAAATGCAGTTTAAGATTGAAATCAAATGTGACTGAAATGCAGAATTGAGGTTCAGAGCCCAGGTGGACCCTGTCACTTCCCTCGTGACTTGCAATACCTCTTCTCTATTGCATGTTATTTGTCAAACACTATACTATGAACAGTGTGTAGAACATATTAAATAATGAATGTGTGTATGCATCTGCAGAAATGTAGTACGGGGTGTGGGGAGGAACCACAGGCATTGCATTTGCTGAGCCTCAAGTGCTCTGCACCTTCCACCCTCTCAGCTGCAACCAAACGTGGAAAATTACAATCCTTAAGGAATTTGTTTCAGAAAGTGATGAGGGAGTGAAAGAGGTGTTATAATGGAAGCTGGAACTCAACCTTGACAATGTGAAACGTGCATCTGCTGGTTGGTAATGTAAAATGTGAAAGAACATTCTTTAGAAACCTACTCGAGATCTCAGATTGCTTCTCCAATTTCTGCCTGCTTTCCCCTTTACTGCTGTGATGTGACTGCTGTCTGTCCTTGCGGTCTGAAGTCCCTTTCTTCCCAGCCTGGCCCTGGGGCTCTTTTTATTTTCCTCCAGTAATTTTCTCCATGCTGCTCAAGCCCCTCAGACCCCCCAGAGCTCATACAAACACACCCTTTTCATCCTTCTGGGCCAGCCAGCTGCATTCCACATCCTTCCCTACGCTCTTCCTCCCAAAACCTGTCCTTGGCTTTCTGTGGCACTGCAATGGTCTAGCCCTTTGTTTGCCCTTCAGCAGTGTCTGCCAGAAGGTCTTTCTCTAATGGTCTGAGAGGCTGCTGGAAAGATCGCAGGAGTTATGATCCCATTTTCTTCCTCATCTACAGCTTGGCTGCGGAAAATCTTGCTTGCAAAGCCCCAGGTAACCAATGTCCTTATGTGCACACATCAGCACCCTTCTCCTTCTGTTAAGCCCTCCCACCAAATGAAAGTCCTGTCCAGCCTTGATGGCAAGATGTCAGTGTCCATCTTAGCACAGCTTTTGAGCTCTTTTCTTCTGACTGTTACAGGCATCCCGCTGCGCTGCTGTGACTCACAGTGATAGCCACTCTGTGGATATCACCTAGACCTCTGCAAATGTCCATATGTCCAAAAGGGGTCTAAATTTCAAAAGCTGACCTTGAATGAAAGCTGTAAAGGATACAGTCCTTCCTTTCCATTCATGCTAAACCTCCTATTCAGACTGTAACCTTTTCAAGTGTCTCTTACAGTCATATGCTCCTCTCCATCTTGGCAAACCTTCCTGCATCCTCATGGCATAGTGAGCAAGGACTTTGTCTTGTTTTAAGTCTGTTTTGAGTTCACCTCCGTCTGCTCCAACACGAGATGTATTGATCTCTCCTTGGAATGTTTTCACAGTCTAGTGCCTCTGACCCCTTTGCAGTGAGATGTCAAACCTTGCTTCTGACTGGGCCACAACAACAACTTTCACTGTCCCTTCGGCTGCAGAAGTCATTATGTGGGGTTTTTTGACTACAACAGATTTCTTAAATTCCTCTGGGCTTTTTATAACAAACATTAGTAAAGATACTACCAAAAATGCCCATGTGAATCCCTTCCAAACTGTCCTCTGTCTCAACAACAAATGAAGGGGTTTAAGTGTTTGATGATGATGCTGGTGTGCGAAGATTGCTGCCTATCACAAGGAGCAGTGGTGCTTTACTGGTTTTGTATGGCCTTACCTCTGTCGCTTACACTGTGTTTCGTACTAGATTTAAGCCTCTGACAGATAGAAAGGCTTAATGTTTTTTGGCTGCATGATGTCTCACTCTAACTGATGACTAGAAAACACAAGAGTAATGGACAAAACCCCACTACTATTTATAAAGTGAGCATCTAAACAAGAATAAAGCAGTTTAGCATATAAGCCTCTACAGCCATAACTGCCTTTGCTTGTTTGCAGCACGACTTTCCTGGAGTTACTACAACGAGGTATGAAGTGGGAAGATTATCCACGCTGCCTCGCATCACTGCCTGGGATAGAACAGTCCTGTGTTTGAAAGGTGAGTTAGCAAAGTGAAAAGTAAAAACTGAGCGCTTGCTTTAGAAAACAGTGCCATTATGCTATTTTCTGGCTTTGAAAACAGAGATGTTTAGCTTGTGTATAAACCCTCTTGCAGAGTTGGGGCTTTGAGCCACTGAGCGATGTTTTTCCCAGTCCTGCTGTTGTGATAGACCCCCTTAAGGACGTGCACTGTTGTCTAGAGTAATTCTTGAATTTCCTACTTTTACTTGCCTCTTTCAGATGTTCCTCTGGAAATCTCTATATAACTTGAATCTTTAAAAACCTGTTTTCCCTCAGTTATTTGTACTAAGTGTTCACTACTGAATGTTCAGCATGCTGAGCAGGTCAGATGGATTCTTCTAATTCCTAGCTTTTTTCGAAGCCTTACATAGCATTTAAGCCACATGATTCTCTCTAAAATCAGTAAAAGCTGTGTGACTGAAATTCTGTGTAAAGCCTAACAGTAGCTATCTTTTAATACTTCAACAATATTTTTCTGCCTTTGATTCTTGGGAGCAGATGTAGGTTAATTAAACTATAAACTGAGCTTGCAGTAGGTGACTGTCATCATTATTTATTCAGGAATAATAAAGCTAGAGATAATGACCCCTTTCTGTACTGCAACAGAAATTGTGTGTGCATCTGTACATTCATCAAAACAGCAACATAAACCCATCCATACAGTTTGCCACAAATCTTCACAGCTGTGCCATTTATTCGCACGTGCAATATAATACAGCTACATACAAAATAAAGATTCATTGTGAAGCACTCTGAGGGCCATGGTGCATGCTTGGTATGTCAGCAAAGTTCAGCTCGCAACACTAGGAGCTTTCATGTTCCAGGAGCAGAGGACAAGAAGGGGATCATGGTATCTACTCTGGTGCCACATAATCACAGACAGCCCTGTAATTGATACTGCTACTCCAATCCTGTTTTTTCAGTTTGGATTAGACTTTACAGTTAGTCTGTTGTCTGAGGAGGTGGAGCTGAAGCGTGAAGCACTCTTGTCCTCCTCCCATTTGAATCAATCAAAATGGAGGCAGAGGCAGCAATTACCGAGTTTTGTCTCAGTTGTGATTTAAAATCCTGAGCTAATGTGAAAAAAAGCAAATGGAGCCACTTAGTGTGGTGGGGTCCACAGGGCATCTGTTCCATGCACTGCAGAACATTTTTCAGTATCTTAAAGAGCTTCGTACTGGTAATTAGAGATTGTAACTGCAGTGCGTAAAGGAAGAGCACCAGCTCTAAGGAGGTACTCACGCCCGCAGCAGTGCCTGAAGGAGAGACTTCACCCATTAAAACCGGTTTAAGAATACAAACCCATTTAGCCAGCTGCCAAGGCCTCTAGTTACTTTCATTTCCCATCTGGATGGGATTTGAAGCAGTGACATGAGGGTAAAGAGCTTGCTATCCTGTTACAAATCCCCTGAAACTTCTGTTTCACCATCTCTCCTTGCTGGTAAAGCTTTCTCTTTAACAGCCACCTCTCGCATCCCATCTGGATGGGGAGACCTCACAGCTCTGGACTTAAAATTCACGCAGTTTTACAAATAAGTTACACTTCCAGATTATCAGTAATGTTTTTAAAAATGCCTGGCTATCTGGAACATCCAGGCAGGGATTAGCCTAGAGGCATCTTTTAGTCTAATTGGATAATTGCCGGATACTGTAAAGGCAGCTAAGAATCACCCCCCCCATTTTTCATATAATTTGCATGTATTTGGGTAACATAATTAGCATAATATACCAAGTAGCTGTTGCTGCTAATTACAAGGCTGCATCTGGAAATACTTGTAACATCTATATTTGCTATGATTTTTCAATTTGAAAAACAATCAGTTTTTAGAGCAATAGATAAATCATCATTTTTCAGCTCTAAGAAGAGAATGTATGAACAAGTCCCTTAGGATTCTTCTATTAAAAGAAGCTTCACAATTCATGCTTCAACCTTTGATTGTAAGGCACTATTAGGTACTCTGAAATATCATTATTTCTGCAGAAAGTAGAAAGAAACACCCCCCTTTCATTATTCTCACGTAAAATGCCTCATTTTAGAATATATCTTTTCTATAAATAGAGTAACTTATTCCTACACTGAAGATGTGCTTTCAGGTGCACTGCACCCTCTGTTTTCTTAAACACCCCTGTTCATACATGCCAAAAAACTCTATTGCAGTGCATGCTGCTAAACAGCTCACTTCATTAGCAAGAAATGGCAATTAGTTCCCAATAATCACTTATGCATTTTACTTCTTTTCTGTACACCTCACTAGGAAACTCTCAAAAGCAATTGATACAAATTTGGGTGTCCAATAAACTATTTGAGTCTTATTTAACAAAAACTGAAAAGCAATTTATGGAGACATAGGAGAGCACAGTGTAAATTATGTTTGGCAAATGTTTTTCTTATGTCTAAAAGATTTTATTTACATAAATAAAGGCAGGCAAACAGTTCTAGACACTGCCTATTTGTTTTGCAGCTGGAACATTTTTAATAACAAGCATTAGCAGTAGTGTTTTGCTCTTTACTTTGTTAGTGTAATTCTAAAGATCCTGTAAAACAAATTATGAGGAAGTTTTAGTTGCTTCTGAAATATCAAGTTTCCTTTCTGTCAAACCCTAAATCCAGCTCTAACTGTTTATACAAGGCAGCAGTTGGGGGGGAATTTGGCTTCTGTAGAGAAAGCACCACTCTCTTGCAAGTATTGTTCAGCCGACAGTTCACAGTTCCCTGCCTGGGGAACACACAGTGCTTAAACGTATATCAAATACTGTGGTTAGCAAGGGTAAGGCAGTGGGTTGCTGACCTGGGATTTTTGTGATGCAGTCCTCCCGATGTATTGCCTCTGCTGACAATGAGCAACACAAACCAGGTTTTTTGTTTGGTGCTTGGTATAACAGGGCTCTGTGCTAGGGAGGGCTGTGCCCTCTCTGCTATGATGGTGCAAACTTGGGGGTGGGAGGGAGCTGGCTACGCTTCCCTTACAGTGAGCATCAGTGCTGTGAAGCTGTCATGTTGGCCTTGTTGCATTTAGAGACATTGGAACAGCTTATTTTGCCAGAGGCAGAAGTTTCACAAGCTGCAGAAATGTGCCAGGCCCACCGTGGAGCACAAGTAGCTATTGGACCAGAAGCCACAGAGTGTCTATGGGAGACTATGGATATGCTCTTAAAACAATGGGAAAGTCTGGGCTGTAACTGTATCATGTTGAAATAGTTTTTCTGGGTGCTTAGGGAACAAGTGAAGCGTTCAGTTAAATAACTGTAATTAGAAAAAAAAAATATTTATCATCTGGACAACATCCATACTGGAATAAGTTAGCAGGTCAGATCCCCTTAGTTCAGACTCCATCAGAGACCTTGGGGACTCACAGTGTATACACAAGAGGAAGCTATAGCAGGTCTCCTGGTGATTTAACTTGTTGGTTTTGTGGTTAGAGGCATTTCAATCAGGAAACAATTGCTTCCCCCTGAAGGAACACTTCAGGATTTTTACAGAGGTTAAAGCCCATAGGCCTGCATTTAGCTGAGAGATAAGAGTGAGCAGCTTCTATTTATGCCATGCAGCTGTTGAAATGAGCACATTGCTGGCTGGAGGCATCAGCACAGCTGCTTTAAGTAGCTTATTGAATCTGAAGCTTCCCTGTTTACTGCTGCCCTTTTATTCCTTCTCAAAACACAGACAGAAAAATCATGTTTGTTCTCACAGAATAAATACCTGTTCCACTCTTTCTCTAGGAAAAAAAAAAATTGCTTGCTTCTGAAAAGCAATGCAGGAAGTAAAATAAAACATAAAAACCATGTAGACTTATCTCAGGTTTCTGGGCCTGGACAAAGTAACCACTGTGTGTGGGGGGAGAGGTCAAGTCATGTTCTCAGCCTACACCCTCTCATTTTATACAGCAATCCACACCACACTATATTTCTTCCCCAGCACCAACCAGAACCGCTCACAGAAGAGCCCTGGGCTCTGAGATGGTGCTGCAGACGGGGTCGGTCTTCAGCACCACCCAGCAGTGCTATTAGGAAGGGGTCCTTTTTCTTCTCTCAGGGACAGTGAACTTCCATGCTGTCAACCACTTCGTACGTTAGGGTTGCTTTTTTTGTTGCTCACTCTCGTTGATCTAGCAGTGGCTACAGGATTTGGAAATAGCACAGACGCCATCCTATGGGGTAGGCATCCTGGAGCTACAATTAAAGTACCCTGGTGCCTTGGGGAGGCAGAGTGGAAGATACAGGAGGGAGGATGGAGGTCCGTATACATTGAACTACAGCTGTTGTTCACCCCCTCAGTGGATATAAGGAGCAGAGTAGATACTGAGGTGACCTAAACTGGTTCCAGATGGTAGTGGCCATGCAGAACCTGGATTACAACTGGGTTTGTATAAACAGCTTCAAAGCACAAAGGGTTTACATGGTTACCTCTTCTCCCTGCTTCTTTTCCCATGTGGAGCCTGGAGAGCTGTGATCTTGCATGCTGTTTTCCTACAGACTCTCATACATGTGCATAAAACGCCGTAGTGCTGGCTGGTGCCTCATGGGCATGTAAGAAAAAGGGAACAAAAGAGATTTCAATTATATATAAAACTCAATAGAATAATTAAATCTCATGCTGCTGAGGCAATGTATAAATAAAAAATGTAGGCTGTCACCTGTATTTTACATTTATTTTAAAATGTGAAATTATTAAGTAGAGCGTATCAGTTTGTTGAGTTATTTCATTATAGATATCCATGTACAATATGAATTCAAATCAAAACAACTTGCTACTAAGGAGCCAGAAACAATGCAGTTCCTGTGTGAGCCTGCAAAAAAAGTTTGCCTTTTAATTTTAGATACGGGCCTGGAAACATTATAAAACTTAAATTGAATAGTATATAATGAGTAATTTCAATCACACTGTAACTTTATCTAAAATTGAGGAACTATTTAAATAACTTTCCAGAGAAGAACACCCCATTCTTTTGCGAAAATAGGGTTTCTACAATAGCAATACTTTAATGAAAGCCCTTATTGAGAATGGAAATTAATTACTCAACTGCATAAAAAGACTTATGATGAAATTAATACAGTAGAAAATTTGTAATGTTAATTCAAATCTAAATTGACTATGGAAAAAAACCAAACAACAACTTCAAAGGAACTGCTCCGATGGGAACCTTCCACTGACTTCAGGAGGCACGGGCATGGCTTGTAGTTACAGCAGAGTTGTTAAAAAAGATTGAAAAAAGACAAGCAATAAAGAAGCACATCAGTGTGTATGTCTCAATGAGTAGGTTTCCTGAAAGCAATGTGGAAACTGGCTCCAGATGTTCAGATGTTGCTCTCCTTGTGCAGTGGCTGCACAACCATCTTTACAAGTGTGCCAGCACAAGGGCTACGTGAGGCTGTTGCGTTCTTCTCTCCACTGGATCCTGGAGCAGCCTCTAGCCCAAGAAAGTGCTGTTAGTCATCCAGGGTGGGAAGAAGTTTGACTGGAGGTCTATACAACAGCCTGTAGAGCTTCAATAAATTGCAGGCCCTAGTGATGTCAGGCGAGTGTCAGACTAACCAGGAACCTGGCAAGCTGATATGGGGCCACCTTGGCCTGACCCCAGGGCTTCTCCAGCTCCCGCAGGGCAAAACTGTCCATGCACCAGCAGTCTCTGTAAAGTGACTACGAAATGTAGCTCAGGTTCTGCTCCTGCTGGCGCAGATGCAGTCTCTGTCTCGGGGTATGCAGACTGTAAGACTGCTTTGGGACTGATGCCATCTGTGTGCCAAGGATTTAGACATCCTAGCATCCCTCTGCAGGTGAAGCCTGTGAGAGTGCCGGGTTATTGAAGCAACTTATCTCTTGTTGCTCAAGGCAAAAATCCTTGTCACTGAGGCACTTGCAACCGAAATAGAAAGAAGGTATTTATCCAAAACCTGACACATCCCATCAGTACCCCAGTAAATACACTAGAAATCCAACAGGACTAGAATCCTTTAGCAGCTCTGCAGGCTTCCCGTGTTTGTAAGACAGCCCATAAAAATGCCCTACATCAGCTCCTGCTGTTTAAGATCCAGATGGTCATTTAGGACTGCACTGAAGACTGCCTGTGTGCAAGGGGAAAGGGCTTGGATGCAACGGAATTGTTAATCTCACATCTTTAGGTCCTGCTGGGAAGAGGCAGAGCTGGGCTGGGTAGATGTGCACACCGACAAGTAGTTGGTAGTGTGGGGTACTTTAAAACTTTTTTTCACTCGCCTAATTAAAAATGGTTATGATGTTCATCTAGCATATCTGGGCTAGAACTTACATGATCCACTTCAGGCTGTTAGACAGCTTGAGATAGTTATAAAAGGAAGAAAATGGCTATTGTGAATAGAAAAAGCTCCTAAACTATAATTACAGCATCACCACTTAGATATGGCAATTTAGCTACAAATGTCACTGCAGCAATTCACAGCAGATGCACAACATACTCTGTTGAATGTGCTAACTGCTGAAATTTGGTTTTCCTTTTTCTGCTGGAATTTTTTCTCCCCTTCTGTATAGGTTGGGTTTGGATATTTACAAGCAGCTCCCATAAACTCTCATACAGCAGGGCAGTGTTGACCCCAAAATGTATTCACCATACTGTGTGCAGCCAGGCTTAAACTAATAAACAGTGCTATGAAGAAATAGGTTAGCTGCAGCATTAATCTGCTTTGTAGCCCAGTTTGAAGCAACACTAATGCTGTGAGCTTCACTAGCCCTTGAGAGCTGCATGGTGCCCTTGGGAAGCGATGTCTGAGAGGCTGAGTACCTTCCCAGGATAACAGCATATTCAATATACACCCAGCCCTCTGGGCTACCAGGCAGCAACTGTCCTCCTCCCTCTTTCTTGACGTGGCCAGGAGGAGACTTTGGCATCAGCCCTGTGCTCTCCCTCAGCATGGTACTTCAGAAAGAACTCCATCCCCATAGTGTGATGAGGAAAGTAATATGTATAATATGTCGAAGTGGTGAGGATTAGGCTTCCAGCACAAGACGACTGTTTCTGTGCTGGCTTGGAAGCTGCCCAACTAATAACAAATGACTAAGACAAAAAAAATGTGGGACCCTTGCTGTTTGTCTGTGACGTGCACACTCAGCGCAGCTGGCCGGGTCCCTGGAGGATGGCTCTGCCCTTGCCCTTCCACAGCCTGCCTTGTGAGTGCTCTTATTTGAGGGTAAGGAGATTTTTAGATGCCACAGGATAAAGGCTTTGAAGAAATTACTGTTATTACTGTTCTGATTGTTCTTGTTACTGTCATAATTAGGATGATGGTAAGAGCTGAAAGCCTGAAAGCTTACTCCATTGATAGAATTTTAGGTAGCTTCTTGAATTTTCAAGCTATTTATATACAACAGGCAAAAGTCAGAGTAAAAAAGAGAAGCTAGTTTACAAATCTGATCATGCAGGAGTTGAGCTGAATGCACTCCAGCCTGCAGCTGGGAAAGCTGTCCTGGACTGAAAGGTGGCTGGCAGGGAAGATTTGATTAATTTTCCAACAAGGTCCTGTAATTGTTTCCCCTTGTATTAAACACAAATTCTGCAGAGTTTTCTTTACAAGTCAAACTTGTATCTCACTTGCCTGGTAGACATTTTCTTTATTGCTGCAAAATTTGCTGGATGCCCTTACACAGGTCTATTGCAGTCTCATGAACACATTAAAATATATTTTAGACACCTATCAGTGGTGCTCAGATACCAGGAAAATTCCTCTTGGATCCCTCAGGGTATGAATCCTTTTGCAGTGTCGTCCTGTGATGCATCATTCTGCTAAATCACTGCAGACAAATCAATTCCCTGGCTCATTCACTTAACCCATCCCAGTCTGGTACCTAGCTCTTCTTTAGCATGTGGAGAATTTTCTCCCTTACATGAGGGTGTAAGAGGAGTTTTCTGCTAGAGAGACGTAGTGATGGTGAACAGCAAGCAGGCAACACCGCAGAGTTGGATGGTGGGACTTGGCACGTGGGATCACTCTTTCCACTAGCACATAGGTAAATGCTGCTTTCTCACAGAAGTAGAGAGTACATCACTTCAGAAATGGGACTGATGAGATATCAGCTGCTGCATCACTTGTGTTGACACCATATAAGCCCACTTCTAAGTTGAGTAACGTGTACCAGGAGTACTCTAATAACTAGGATAAGAGAGATCAGGTCAATATCACTTGGTGTAAATTTTCCACTATTTGCCAGCCATTTTTTCACCCACCCTTCCCTGCCCCCAGGGGTGGGAGAACACTTCTGAACACAGGCATTCTGCAAAGAAAGGGGCTGCCCATCAGAGATGTGCTGACACCAAAGAGAGCTATGCTTCCTACCAGTTGATAATCTGGCCTTGTATACTTCAACTGTGTTTTCACATGCATAAGCAAATACTACCATAAGTAATAGTTTAGACCTTCAGAAAACAAACATTGCTGTGGCCTAGAAAGAAAAGTTTGTGCTCTGTTTGCACTGTAATATCCAGCTATGTTAACTGAAAAGCGTAAGAAGAAAGTCTTACTAGAGTTGACATTACGGGAAAGGTCAGAAATATTCCTGAAGCTGATGGGAGGGAAAAGCCTTTGCAGTAGAAGGATGCTCCTGGGTTTGCTTGCAAAATGTTTGTCCGTGCTTATGCTAGAAGTAATTGCTAACACTTGCAGCACCATAGTATGACAATAGTGCTTTCTTTCTAAGGCTATGTGTCAAACTCTGGAAATTAGTGGAGAAGAAACTGGGATACGATTTCTTTTGCAGGAAGCTTTCCCTGATCTCATTTGTTACCTAAAACTTTGGTTGTGCAAGGAATTTCAGCAAATTTTCACAGGCCTATTCTGTGACATTTTAGTTTCACAGGCACCTTTGAAACTGTAGCTCAGTGGCTGTTTTAGATAGAACACTAGAGCTACTCCCGTTATTACCATTCTCAGTGAGGACATACCCTGAAAGTTATTTCCCTTCTGCATTGGGAACTTGGAACAGAGTATCACGCAAATCCCTACCTCAAGACTGAATTATAACCAGCCTGTTCAGATCCTGGTGCCAGCATATTTGTTGAAAGCAACCTGAAGCTTTTTCTCAAGAGTGACTAACCGAATTGGATTTACTCCATGCTGGCATTGCTGTCAAGCATCCCATTGACTGAAAAGCGTTTAGTGATTAAAAGCTCCACCTCAGTAAAGGAAGGCAAAGAATTCAATTAAATTATTACTTCTACATGTCTGACATAATGAAGCAAAAATATAACATAAGCATAGGAGACCCTCCATGCCAACCAACAGTGGGTAGCTGGACAATAATGATGTCCCTATAGAAATTCATCCTTTGAGCATCCCTTCTGTGAGAACTTGGTGTGGAATCTCTCATTACAGGTTTTCAGTTGTTCTGTATCTATTTTACAGTGACGAAATCCCTGGGTTTGTTGCTGCATATATATGTTATTGGCAGATCACTTAATGGTAGTGGAGAAATCCAGAAACAAGCCTTTTGTTCTTCATGCTTCAGAACCAAATAGTTTTTTTGTGTGATTAAATTTTAGTTTCTTGCCAAAATTTAGCATTAGAAACTTGTTTGGAAAATGTCATGTGTCAGGCCAAATTTTCCTAAGCCTTTCCTTTGGGAAACAGTAGAGATACCTAGAGTGGATCATGATGGACTTGAAAAACTAGAAACATCTCTTTCCACTTTTAAAGTGTACACAATACATACAAATGCATTTCAGCCAAAAGAAGTTAACAGTTTAATCAACCGTCTCTTCTGCCACTGGTATAATTGCAGGACAACTCAGAGCAACCAATCCTGAGAGATCAAGCCTCTCTGCCAGCATAACAGGCTGTGTGTCAAAGAACACCCTTGCAAGGAAAGAGAATATTCCCACAAAGGTCTTTTGGAGCCGATTAAAGCAGATTTTTTTTCTGCCGCTGTTGATATGCACAACTGAGTAACTCCTGTGCAGCTCTGCTGCTCTGTTGTAACTCATCTGGACACCTGGGTTCTGTCGTGAATAATGGACAAGGATTAGTATTTGCCAGCCTAAATTTTGCCAACATATGATTCCTTTCCCCAGGTCAGGTTGCTTCTCTGCTGAGTTATGGCTGCATTATGGTTTAACGGTAAAATACTACTTAAGGGCAAAAGTTAAAAGTATCTGTTTGAAGGAAGTATACCCTTCCTTTTTCATCCTATAGGCAAGCAAATGCAGGGCCAGTGGCTTGGCATGAAGAATCATGGCCATGGCCCCCGTATTCCCTAAAACTCTGCCACTGCTGCCTGCTGATAATCTTCTAGTTTAAATTAACGGGAGTGAGCAGACCTTCTCTGCACAGGGAGACTCACCTCCCAAGTGAATTCAGCCTCTTGTATTGTAGTCAGCTCATGTATCACATACAATCGTTTTTAGCAATTTTGAATTGATTTTGTTAGTTCCTGAGCTTTTTTCCATACCTTGTCTTACTAAAGCAACAGTCAGCTGGGCATGAAAGCAAGAAGAAAAGCATGAAGAGGAAAAGATGTAAGGCAATAAAGTATATTGAATGTGCACAATTATGGGGAAAAAAAATAGCAAATCTATTCTCTTCCAAACTGTGGACCTGTGAAAGCTGTTTTTAAGCCCGATTCAATGTTAGTAATGTAACTGCTGTTGTCCTCTTTTTCCTGAAACGTTCCTGTCTGTGACAGAATGAGCTGGAACAAGTAGTTAAATCCTCTTTAAATAAGCAGCCGTTTCCAAATTGTTTTTGAGCTTAACACATGACACACGGGCCTTCCACGGCTCTCCTGCCTGGAAGGCATCTTTGGTAGGATAAAATGAACTATTGCACCAGTGTTCCAGGACATCAGCAGATCTGTGAGGGCTCCGAATATCACTTTGTAGTAGCTGCCAGGATCACATCTGTTACTTGTTGAGGTGATGCTCAAATGCCTGTGATCTAAACCAGGTGTCAAAGACAGCAGAATTCAATCTATAATGTATAAACTCCTACTGGAGGTTAAAATTTGCTGTTTAGATGGAATGTGTCTGTTCAGTGCCCTTTATCTCTGTCCTGTCCTTCACAAAAGACCGTCAGTTCTCAGCTGAAAAGTGTCTGTGGTTTTGTATTTTGTGTTTGGCTCTGCAGACTGTCAAAGGTTCTCATGGGAATGACCTTAAAAACTCTTCGTTAATAAAATTCTGCAGAAGATCACAGTGCGACCCAGAATAACTGCTCAATTTGCATTGCAATACATGGAGCAGTGCTTCTGATTCCTACCTTGTGTGTCATAGTGAATTCTTTTGATTCTGAGTGGTGAAATGGCTGAGTGTATGTGCGGCAAGGCAGATGGGATTGATTCATTAGAGTTCAGTAGGTTATCATTACTTTAGGAATAGGTAATGACATATATTCTAATTAGAAAAAATACTCAGTGGTTAGGGTGAATTAAAGGCTGGAGCTGATTTGACCCCAATCAGTAAAAATGAGGATATAGTGCTTCATCATGCAGACAGCGCCAATAGCATCAGGGTTCAAAAGCCATCTGCTCCTTCCAGCCTTTGAAAGAAATGTCCTCAAGGGTGTTTGTAGGACTGTTGTGTTTCAAACTTTGGTCTTTTTATGGAAATAGGAGTGAGCTGGGCTTTTGGAGGGCAATCACTTTAATTCTTATTTAAGTCATTGTAACATTTGGGAAAATTTTAGCATGCTGGCAGAATTGGTGTCAAGATGTCATCTACCTACTCTGTGTCTGCCCTGAGAGTTGTAGATTATATGGTAAATATGAACAACATCTCCTGGCCATTCTTACTTAGTGGACGTCCATGGTTTGCAAATCATAATACAAAGAGCTAACAAGCAATTGGGTTACTGGCTGTTGTTGTTTTTTACTGTTTCTGAGGTTGTTACATAGCTCAAATGAAACTAAAATTGAATTTATCTCACTGAAAGAAACAATAATAAAAGGTAGCCAAGCACATTTGGTACCATAGCAGCAATAGCTACCTATGAGCTACATATTTTTATACTAAAATGCTCAAATATAGTGGAATTATCAGAGTAAGACACAGCATTTTGGATATCTGCAAACAAGAAGCTCAAATTTGTCATAAATGTGTTAGCTGGAAACTTTAGCTAAGCCTTATTTTATATTATGTTGTAAGGAATAGAACTAACAGTTAAATCAGATGAGTGCAGCAGTTTTCATTTCTCAAACTAATTGATTGTTTAGAGTGGTGTCAGACTTGAACAGGTATCAAGATATTATGGCACTTTAGGGCATGGTCTGGTGGCATGCTCTAGTGGCTGAGATTGTAGGGGTTTTTTTGTGTGTGTATGGTTGGACTCGATGGTCTCGAAGGTTCTTTCCAACCATGAGGATTCTGTGATATTAGCTTTCCATTCTATCTCATATTTCTTGCTGTTTTTTCCAAGTTGATGGACTAGGAAAGTGGGTTTAAGCCACTTAAAAGTTGATGCTTAGACTGTGGAGCACAATTTCAAGGCAATCAAAAAGCAAATGGAGGCTTTTCACATCAACTACAGCAGATGCAGGAAGGGGCAAGGCATGTCTAAAATAGTTGCATAAATAAGAGAAAGGGTTCACAACAGACCAGAGAAAACAGGGTATTTAAAGTTTTACTCATCTATGTATTTAGTTCCTTCACAGCTTTCAGGAGAGACTGTACTATTGACCCTCTGGTTTTACTAATCTTATAGGGAAGAATAAAGCAGCCTGGGGATTTTTGTGTCTCGCTGAGAGGATGTAAGATCAGGTAGGTGATGATGAATTCTCAATAGGTATTCACAGCATGAGTCCCGTATGGGCCTGAAAAAATGAAAATTAGTATTAAAGTGCAGTACAGTCTTGCAGCAGCCTTTGCAAGTTGAGCTTAGAGTATTTAACTTTCTTTTATTAAAATATGCAATTAGTAGTCAAGATCTTAGAGATAATCATAGTCTTTGAGTTTAAAATATTTCACTTAGAGATGAAGTCCTTGACTTCCAATGGAAGCTACTTTAGGGAGACTATACGTACAGAAGCCTGATGTAAACTTACTGCAAATTATTTGATAAAGAAAACCTGCTTTCATATAAACTGTAGTATGATTTAATATTTTTTAAGGAATTTCTATCCAATTTGGAATATCAGGAAGCAAAAAAATAAATAAATAAATCCTGTACCTACTTAGCTCAAAAAATGATGTTAATTCAATTCATAAAAAGATAATTTTACCCCAGTAAATATAGCAGCCTAACTGCCACCTATCCTGAAGCCTCCCCTTCCTCCTTTTCTTAATTATTTCAGCTCTTGTCATTCTTCCAGAGCCTTGGCATTCCACGTAGCAGAACACAAGTCCCCTGGGACAGACTGCAGGAACTTTATTTGCCGAGGGGATCCTTTTGCATAAACATATCTTTCCTCATGTGACTTGAGCTATGTAGGAAGTGTGACACACCTCAGGAAAGCTGCGTTGGTGCAGGAGGTTTGCCAGAACATGAGCGTTGCTTTGAATACGAGCTTCAGCAGTGGGGGATTCTTAGCTTCTTACAGTGGTTGAACTATAAAACTTTTAATTTAGAAATTAAAATCTTCCTGCTTTCGGTATAGCTTTGGATTTCTGGGTACGGTGTTCACATTGTAATCATGCAGTGAGGGCTTATGCAAAATATAAACACTGTATTTCAAATAAAATTAAAATTTCTAGTTGTCTCTCTCCTGAAAGCTAATTTAAAAAGAGGTATATATAATTATCCATATCTCACTTGTGTCACAATGGAAAAAATAAATCAGATAAGGAAGACTTTGTCTTGAAGTCTAAACATGGAAGAGAATTTCTTAAGTAATATATCATATGACTTTCCAGAACGTTAAATATTACTAATAGACTTACTAATATTACTAATAGAATATGAATAATTAGACTTTGTATGTTAGTAAAAGAATACCATATTTAAATTTGTAAAACATGACAATGTTGTAAATTTTGCTTTTTAGTAGTTCAAGAAACCTAACAGAAATATAAATAAGTAAAAATACAACCAAACCTCCATTAAAGAAGTGACAAGGTCCAAAATGCAGACTGAACAATATTCGCTTATTCTGTGCCAGAGAAACCTCTCATTGCTACAATACTTCTGTGGCTTTGATGCCAAAAATAGGTAAATGACCTTGGAATAAGCTTTCCGTATTAAAATAGCTTTCTTTGGTTAATAAATATTGGCCAAAAAGTTTTATGACAACCACAGTTTTAAAATTTAATGACGTATAACAATGTGTAGTGTATCTAACTTCAAAGTACACTGTAAACACATTTTGGAAAGACACAGAATTCCCTTGTCTTGGGATTTCTTTTTCTTATATAATTCTACACTGCAAAAATTTACTCCTAAAAGTTTTAGCTAGAATGGAGTTTAGATTCCTTACCTCTTAGTTTAGTTCTCTAAATGAATGGGCTGCTGCCGCTTACCTCTTTTTGGTAGAGAGAGGTCTCTCTTCCTCAGCCAATTATTTTTCACACCCTTGGGCACTCCCCTGCCTAGGCAGCTGTACAGAAACTCTTAAGAATTTACAAACAGTTGCTTAAGTTGAATCTGGATCCCTTCCATTGCAGGAAAAACACCCATTAAATTGTACTGGTTCTACTATTCTATTTACTACAGCTGTACCCAAGGTCAAAACGCTCAAGAGAACGGATGTTTCAGTCACAGATGCAGCTTAAAAAAGATTAGAAATGATTAATGCAATCTAATGTTTGGTAACTGTTTAAATTCCACTGGCTTACAATGATGTGGAGGACTGAAAGTTTGATGGGGCAATAGCAGGTTTCTCCTTGGCTTCTTTACTTCACTCCTGACTTCTACTGTATTGAGTATTTTAATGAGATAAAATTAAAAAGTCACTGCCTGCTCGTGGCTTCAAATGTTAAAATAAAAATGTCACAGTTCTGTATCTTTTTGCCTTGTGTGAAAGCAGCTTGGACAATGCACTATTATTATGTGTCTAATATTCAGTAACATCAGAAGATGGGGGTCAGGATTTTGGTGGTTTAGAGTTTACATCATGTTTTACTTTTTATTGATTGACACCTCAGTAATGCTAATAAATAGGGCCTATGCACTGGGGAATTAATGTATCAACCACAAAACCTCTGTGAAATGGAACATGAGATCTGTACTTCAAAGAGACATTTTAATGCTAAATGCCCCCATTTCTGGGTGAGCAGCTCAATAGACCCTGGTCCACGGCTTCTTGGGTGCCAAACGCTTGCATATTCCAGCATCTTCCAGTAGTGCTATGGGTGTACTGGGCACCTCTGCAAGAAAAGTCTGGTGTCTGAAGTTGATAATCCAGAAATGTAGAATGTTTCTGAAGATTTGGCTTTGTGGCTTATGCAAGTTCATACAGCAATTTTTTATCAGAAACAGGATGCAAAATTCTAGACCCCTACTCTGTGGCCTGAACTCCAGTCCACCACAGGAGCATTGGAGCGCACTGGAGCACAGGCCATTAAGTTTAATGTGATAAGAATTTTTTTTCAGAGTGAGAAGAAATGCGACTAAACAGCAGTATTCTGTGTACTGCTTGGCCATATCTTTTTAATGGAGTATTCCGTTGACACACCACCACCTTTTATCCAGGATAGTAAATCACCATTCACTAGTGGTGTCAACTGAGCAATGTGTGGTGAGTTTAATTCTGAATTCTTCCATGAGCTGAAGAATCAGACTTTTAGTCTTACTTTTTAGCCTGTCTTGAACTGCTTGGCTTAGCGACTTGACAGGAGCCTGGTTGGGCCTTTCTATTCTGCTCTCGGGAACATTAAAGTCACACATGAAAGGGAACTACAGATTGATTAATGAGAGTAATCTTTAGTGTACTCTTTTTTGCTAGTCCTCCTTAAAGGCTATTGCGAGAGCACAGAAACATTAATTTACAAAGTTCCAGGACTCTTTTACACAGAGCCTGTTGTTGTGGTTGGTTTTTGATCATAAACTCCATCTTGGTATTCAGCTGACAGATTTGAATAAAGCCATTTGGAACGACTTTATTGGCAGTCAAATACATGCTCACTCAATTTCTACGCAATAAGAATTGGAAGGAAGGGCAGGCGCAAGACAGAGACAAAATTTCTGTTGCTTTAAAAACACAAGAGTGATTTAACAGCTTGATGGCTGAACAGGACAATGAAAAAGCTCAATCTTGGAGGTTTTCTGATCATATTAGAGGGTTTTCATGATGGTAGGGAACCTTACAAATAGAATTCAATATCAGAAACTCTGTGGAAGAATAATTCACTTACAGGAAATATCTGTTAAATTACAACTAATTAATAAAATAGGCCTTCAACAGCAGATGTCACTGAAGCCTTAAAATTTGAGAGGATTTCAGAAGGCAGAGAAACTGAAACAAGTGAGCCTTGGTGTTACTTTAACCTTGAACATACTTAGTGTCTACATACCTTTTATTACTCTGACAGTCTCTTCTCTTACAAAATTGCAATAAATTGATCTTCTTCATTGTACTAATTATTGTTATTACTGTTATACTTGACTCCACTATTTCATGCGTTTAATATTTTTTTCCTTGAAATTGCCTTTCATATTGATAGCTTAACCTTATCAGCAATAATATGTGCAGCAGGTATTAAGATAAAGATTGTTCCTATTAGCCTTCAATCTTCAGCCCCTGATTAGACTTAGCCTATTCCATATAACCCTCAGAAAGGAATCTGTTGTGATATTTTTTTTCATATATTCACTTAACTACCACTAGTGTTGTTTTTCTGTTCAGAGATCCTAATGACAAACAATGCCTAAAATGCTCTTCAAGAGAGGAAGGACCAGGGAGAAATACTGTTTTTTGGGGGGGGCCCTTGGCCCACCCATACTGGCAACTGGCTCAGCTGTGAGTCTTTCTGGGCCTCCTCCCTCCCCCAGTGTGGGTCAGCCAGTGGCAGGGACTTTGTCCCCTGCTGTAGGCTGAAGGGCTTGTGGTTTGCAGTGCTGTGAAGTATCACTGGGGCGGGCTGCCCCACTGACCTCAATCACTCCAAGACCTACATCTTCCCTTGTGAGACAGGGCTGAGAAAAAGGCTGTTGGCACAGAACCCAGAGAAGGAGTGTCCTGAATACAGATATTAGAGATTAGTCTTCACGGTGTGTTAGAATGTTATTAAGCTGCTAAGTTGTCCCACTTTTCATGTCTTTTTAATAATACTGCTTAAAATCCAAGGAAGCTTAATATCTGTATTTGTACCAGCCCTGATTGGTACAGCCCAAGACGAGGAAGGCTTGCATAAGCCCAGCCAGATTGATTTTTCTGTGCTGCGTTTTAACCTTTCTTTATATTCAGTCTGTTTCCTCACACTGTATTAACATAATAAAAATACAACTCAATTTTGTAACAAGAAATTGACCCAGGCTCTCTGACTGCTCTAAAATAAAGTGAGTGGACAGTCGCAATCAATTAGGGCCAGAATGGATAAGCCCAAAACATCCATATGGATGGAATTATATCTGTTTATGTATTTCAGAAGCTTGCATTTTTAAACACCTTATGACTAGGTTGTCAGACATGGGGTTATCCAAGCTGAAACTTTCATGGAGGAAGCTTAGGAGAATGAATCTGTGACTTTTCATTTCATACCCTGTTGAGATGATTTGCATAGAGAAGTTAGATGGTGGTACTAATATCACACGCTTTCCTGTTAAAATGTCTAATGGGGAAAAGGCTAATTTTTTTTCATTGGTTTCATCTGCTTGTATTAAGCTGCTGAAAAGAAATCAGTAATGTTTCCCAAGCTCTTCTGTATGATTTGCTAATCCAAAATGTCTGAAAGCAGCATTATTCATAACAGTAGTTCATTCCTGGTGTCTAAAAATAATCTGGAGCAGGGTCAGGCAAATACCTTACATTAGAGCCCTAATTGTAAAGTGTAAAAATCTGTCTGATGAGGTCACAATTATAGTCTGAACCAATAGATAAATATCCTGGATTTAGATAGTGTGAAGAAGAAAGAAAAAAAAAAAAAAAAGGAGAAAAGGGAGGCATGTACCTCCATGGTTGGATGTGGCACGATATCTCCCACATGCTGTGACGTGTTTGCCATCATGTGGTTGAGAAGATCTTTCTTCCTCTCTCCCTTCTCTCATCGCCCCACATGGCAGGGTTGGCTCTGTCTCGGCTGATAATCTCAAACACACCACTTTCTTGCCCAGTGCAACACAGGGAAGGCTGAGCTGTGCTTGGCTTGCGTGGATGAATAATGGATACTGTGCTGAAGACGTTCCGCCTCAATCCCTATAAACTTCATGAATCATTGAAAGAGTTAGTAATGCTCCTGCTTTATAACAAACATTCACAAAAGGACACTGTTCGTGATTCACCTTAGAAATTTCAGAGCTGTTCTGCTTTACAGAGAAAATCTTGCTGCATTAAGCTGACAAGATTTGCTGGCACATGCACAGGCTGTATCTCAAACCTTTGGTTTTGGCTAAATGACTCCAGATAATGAAACCTGTAGCTCTGATTGCCTGGTTCTTGTAAACAACCTCAAGATGAGAAGACCTCTAGTTCTTAGCTGTGCTCTCCAGGGACCACTGGGAATACCCCATGACAAACTCCATACGAACAAACAGGCAAAAAAATGTTTAGGATTATACTGTAATATTAGTCACAGCTCCTGTAAGAAGAGTGTCACTATCTCAGTTTGTAGTTGTTTGTTTAATTGCTTCAGCTTGAAATTGCTCCAAAGAAAGGAGTAGTCTCAGGCACAGAAATAAATGGGATGGTAGACAGATGCTGACAAACTATTTAAATGCATCTGTGGAGTAAAATACAAATTATATAAAGAAGTCAGAATCAATAAAGAGGCAGTAGGTCATAGTGACAATAGAAGTACTGAGGGGAATAAAGACACTTCATGGGCCTTAGGACAGCAATAGAAAAATCATGATACTATTTGAGTAACAGTACACGATGATAACTAAAGGTGGGAGCAGACTGTATGTACCCATAGGAAGGGATGTGCAATCATATGTTTGGAGTTTTGTGATGAATGTATGCTTAGACATTTAACTAGATAAGTTTCCAAAACTGTTTTCATACGCAGTGGATGTTACCTGGTGACGATCGTGACAGCTACTGAGGAAGGAGCATCTGAACACATCATTTTGCCTTTGCTGGTATTCTGTGCCTGTTTCAGGTAAGAGGCAATTTCAAGAAACTGTTGATGTTTTCCAAATAAACAAACCAAAATGGAGTGCCAAATAAAATGCATACATTGAAATATATATTGATTACTGACCAAATACACTTCAGAACTGAGTGGTGTTATGTCCATCTGTGACAGTTGTGCTATAAAAAAGGGTTGTACCAAATTGCTAATTGGCCAAGAAGAGAAGCTGCAGTGGCCAGGACAGCCAACCATGTCTCTTATGTTTGTTTTGAGACTCGCCTCAGTTCCCAGCACTGCTGAGCACTTCTTCAGAGCAAGGATGCTTCGCCTGTCCTAAATTTAATCTAGTGGAAAAAATCTTTTAGATTATTGCTGTGTCCTTTACTGACCCTCAGCTCTTACCAGTAGATCTTGGTGCCAGTATCTTAATTTTTCATTTTATGCTGCTTGCTTTAACAATGTGTTCTTTGGCAGTCAGCCATGTCTACAGCACTCTACTATTAAAATGTCTGCTCTCTGCTGCAGCTGTCCATTTACTTTATGAACTGATCAGCCAGTAGAATGTAATTTAAGAGAATAGTAATAAGTCATAGTTGAGGGCACAAACTATCAGCTGATTTGCTGTATGTGGGTCTGTCCCTCAGAGATTTCTGAACCTATCTTGTCATACTACATGTTTATTTTTTAATTAGCGCATAATGTGAAAAGAAAGACTTGACATGCTGCACAGAGTGGCTGAATAAACCCAATATCACCCTTGTGGAAATACCAGGAGCACTCGGGAGTGACACAGTTGTCAAAGTGAACATGGCATATAATACTTTTCCTACTCAAATGTTATTACAGGTCTAGAGGGCAGGTTAATTGGTATTTGTAATAGCATTAGCTTTAACATTTAAATAAAGCAAAGATGATCAGTTCTTAGGAAACACATACTAGATTTTCTCTTGTAATTGCTTAGGACTTATTGCGCCAAACCAACTGCAAGACAGATTTTTAAGTGAGAGACATTTCATAAAGTGTCATATTTGCCTATAAGAAAGGTGGAAAGAGATGGCAGTGAGGGTGGCTTATTGCACTAATAAAAACAAAAACATCTACCGACACAATCCAAGGACTGGGTTGACATCATGTCTGGTAAACAAGGGAGGAATGGAACCAGAAATTAATGGATCATAATTGATGTGCTGGCAATTAGAACTAACTAGCAGGCAGGGTAATGGGGGGATGATTCTGCTCCTTACGGTTTTTGAAGTCATTAAAAAGTGTGGGAAGTGGCTGTGGAGAAAGGCTGGGAGGATGGAAGGAATTCTACTGTCATCTTTGCCATCTTTAGTATCGCTGGGATTTGGAGAAGCTTACCTGCTTCCCCACACACCCTCCTCAAAACTCCATCATTATGGATCCAGAGGTATACACTGATTAGGTAAACCAGAGAGGAAGAGTCCTGAGATTGCGGTCTCATCTCCACCAGCAAACAAAAGTTGGAAACACCTCTTTTTCCTTCTCTGCCTTATTTTTCTTCTCTTATCTTTTAGAAAAATCAGCATTAGTGAGACATGACTTAGGTTTCAATATTTCCATAAGCTGATGGCCTATAAAGCAGTTAAAAGCAATGACTGAAATGGCTCAGCGATGGTGTGTATTTGACAAGTCTTGAAGCAGCCAATGGGACTGAGTGCTTGAATCCATTCCTCTAAAAACAAGCTGGCAAGGTATTTATATATATATAAATAGATGTAAAAAAATCAAGGCAGGAGAATGAATTACAAAAATAAGCATAAAGTTAAAATATGGTTTTAGATTATATTATTAAAGTGAAATACAAACAAGAAAGCACCAAATCTGTAATAATGATTTTTTTTTTTCGCTTCAGTAAGAAAAGAAGCATCTTTGTAGGCAGAAGATCTCCAGCATATTCCTTCCTTCTCATTCTTCTCCTCAGTTTATTTGTAAGCTGACCAGTATAGAATTTACTATGGTAATCAAAATACAGTCTCTGGCTGTTGACTGCATTTTGAAATGGATATTTATTCTGACTGACATATATTATTTTACAGAACTCAGTGCTGCAGTGCATATGTAAAAACCACTCTCACTAATCCGTTTTTATTCTTTGTTTACTATACACATCGATGAACTTTCAGTGTTAACTTCATTCCCTTTTGGCAGTGACCAGAGACCTTCTAATACAGAGCTTTAAGCATGTTATTAGCTTTTGAATGAGTAAATTTCATAAGACATTACATGCTTTACAGAGACAGCAGTAATAGATAATAGGATCTTTATCTCAAAGGAGTAGTAATGGCAGTATAGAGATTCAATTCGCAGGCACCAACTGGGTCACATCTCAGTGAAGATGATTTATTATTTCTGACAGACAATATGGTCTGGTGGCTATTAAAAGAGCAACAGAGTAAGTTTGCTAGTCCTCAGTGATCAAACTTCCAGTAAAAGCTGGTATTCTCAGTGGTTATCAATATTTCTGTCTTGTGACCATGTGCTCTTATTCTATAAAGTTGAATGTTATGTTAGTAGTTTTGGGAAAAAGGCCATAGACTAATTAGGTATGGATCTTGAACTGTCTGCCTCTGAAGAGGCAGTGCAATATATTAATTTTCTGTTTTTAAGTCATGTATAAATATAGGGTTTGGAGTTTCTTAATATGGTATTGTAAGAGGCCCAAATCATCTTTCCATGAATTATTAATCATGGAAAACTCTGAAAAGATCTGTCAATATATTGGTGGACTGTTCTTCTTCAAAATCAACTTCAATGTTAGAGTTGATGTTTGCCATCAGCTGTGGACCCCTTTGTAAGATCATACTGTAATCTCAACATACTTTTGTGCAATAACTTGATGAAGAAAGCAGGCAGCTGACTGATTTTTATGATCTCTAAAAGTAGTAACAGATTAGGTCCGTTTGTTTTTAATAGAGACCTGATGGGGCTGAAGGAAAAATGATGTCTTCCAATATGCCCTTAACCAAAATCCTAATATTTAAAATTTATTTATGGCCCTGCATTAATTTAAGCAACAATTCTGTATATTCATTATGCTTAAGCCAAAAGCTTATGAGGATAGTAAATGTCTGTAAATCCATCATGAACCTACAAAAATAGTAAGTGTACGGAGTACATTCATTTAAACTACATTTGAAAAATCAGCCAAGCTGATGCTGAAACTATGATGTGCATCTGGAGGAAGAGGACAGAACTAGAAGTGTCACAGGACTGCAGAGCCTTGCTTAAGCTTTTTTTTNCAGTAACCTTGGGTACTAAAGCATTAAAATTGCTGGGTAAGCATTTCTGCATTAAAACAATGGCAGACTTCCGTGACTCACGAAATGGCACCTATTTATTCAGCAACTAATAAACTAAGAGAGATGCACATGTACCTATAAACACTGATTTGGAAAACAGATCTAAGGACCATTAGGTTTTGCTCCAATACATGCATTTTAATTCATTCACTGAATATGCAAACTATATACTTCGCTAAGTACTTAAAATTGGCCTCAGGTGTAAAATTTTACAGACTGTAATTGTGTTTCCCCCGTGATACTCTCTGTGTGTAGCTGGCTGGGGATGCCCCTCTATCAACATCAGGAATTAAAAGCAGAGTGAAGTGAGTGCAAAGGAGGGGCTTCCACCCCTCCAAAGGAAAACGGCAGCCTATTTATTTTTTTTATGTCTCCAATATTTCATGAGACTTGTACTCCTACTATCTGGGTTGCCTTCTCCTTCTTATTTGGAAAACCCTTTTTTGTCTCACTTTGTATTTTTCTGCTTCCCCTTCCTTCTAATCTCTTATTCCCCCCTGTCTTCTACCATCTTTGGACCACTCCGGGTCATCTGCATCTACAGAAATATTGCTTAATATTCTTATCTGCAGCTGCTTCTATGCTTTCAACAAGCAAAAGTCTTCCAGGACACTGGGACTATAAGAGAAGCCCAACTCCAGGGAAAACTATGGGACATTTCTCTTAGCTGGAGTCTGCATTACTGCCCATGACTTAGGTGCATCAGCAGCACAAAGTATTGTTTTCAAAGTGTTGAAATATGTCAGCTTAAATGTCCACTGTCACACTACCTCTGCCAGGACGAAGGATACAGTTATTGATTTACCTGTAAAGAATTCTGTCATAAAGAAAATTAAGATAAAACCCATTTTTTACCATCTAATTTCTCTCTTGTGAAGTATTTTGGAATCAGTGACAGAATTTCAGTTGCTGAATTTTCACATTAATGAGGGCTGTCATCTTTGAAGATTTTCACAGGGCTAATAAGGTATCTCTTTTTTTAATGAAAATGCCTCCAAACGCCTTTTCCCTCTGGGTACTGCAGTGTGTCTTGAGCTAATTATGATCAGAAATTCTGACTCCAAAAGGAGAACTTTTTTACCTTAAGTACTTTCTGATGAGCACAAAGAAAATTATGCTCCATGCAGAGGTGTGTAACATTTTATGTCACAGCAGCGGAATCTGGAGTCTTCGTAGGAATTAAATACTATAAATATAAACCAACATGCATCATTGCATGCATGGAAAAGCCATAATTCAGGCAGTACCATTCTCACTTTAATAAGTGCATTATTCAAAAGAATATTCCCTTTCACCAAGCTCCGCTTTACCCATAGATACCGAATTCAAACCCTGCAGCGACTGAATTCTCTAAAATATTTATCCTCGCTTTTTCTTGCAACTTAGAGTCATGTTGCTAGAGTATCATACTGTTATTGAAAAAGATTTGCAAGGGATTATAAAAATCTAGCATAAAACCCCGCCAAGTTCTAAAAAATGTTTGCCATCAAATAAAAGTTTGAAATTATATTAAAGGCTGGAAGAAAGTCAGGCATTCCCTAAAAGCTCATCTGTCTATCTGTGCATTCTTTGTAGGTTTCCCATTTTTAAAGTGCTTATCTAATAATACTTTTGTTATGTCCGTTACTGCAGTTTGAGTTAGTTCTGCACTTTAACTGCATTTTCAGTAAAGAGAGTATCCTTCAGTTTGTGTTGTCCTCTTTTTCTGCACCTCTGAGAATCTCTGAACCTCTGTTCAGACCCTTGATTTTTTAACCACAAACAATTAGGTGAAGATGCACAAATACTTCTTAGTTTGCTTACAGTTATTGCTGTTAAAGCTTTCTTACACTCAGTATATTGGAATTTATGTTCTTTCTCTATACCAGTTTGGTACAGGATAAAGTATCACACAGGTTATTGCATGGTTCAGTCCTAAAGCTACTGATCTGACAGTGAGGAATGGTGGATCCCAGCTCTGCTCTGCCACTAGCTTGCTAGTATAATCCTGGTGCCTTTCTGAACACCAGTTTATTTAAAATTAACTAGAAGAAGCCTTAAATATTAAAACATATTCCGAGGATACATTCGTGTTTGCAGAAAAACAGGAGTTCCTTGATTTCAAAGGATCTAGAGTGCAAAATATTTTTCATAGCTACCTTTTATAGAGAGGGTGGAAGAGCAGCAGTTTTACTCATAATTTTGCAGGTAACTTTTTGTCTGCCAGCATTTTCTGTTTCCCAGTGTAGATTGAAGACATATTTTTAGCCATTAAAATGCCAGTCATGTTGTTTAGAATTGTCCTTGAGCCTTGTGACAACCATCTAAAGCATATCCATTAGTATTTATTGCAAGCATTTCTAAAATAGTCCACTCGCAAACCTGCTGCTATCTGCAGTTAGCAATTATTAACTCAGAGGAAAATGCCTTCAATATCTCCTGGTTTAAAAGCACAGCAGAACCTTGCTAAGTGCCTAACTAGGTAGAGCAGCAATTGAATCTCTGGTGCCAGTATTTCAGGAACCCCTGGGGATAACGTCTTCAGAAGTCCATGAATCAGAGCCAGGCACCAGCATATAAGAATATAATTTCTATTTTGTCTTTGTGAAAATCCAGTGTTCTTACTTGACAGAAAAGCACGTACCTAACACTCAGTGCAACTGCACCATGTCTGACTTTGAAAACTGTTTCTGGAAAGATTCAGAGTTGAGGAAGGACTGTGGAGACCCTGTGTATGTTCTGTCTCCCACAGCCCAGGGTCACTATCTAGGAATCCCTAATTATCCACTTCCACTCTGCAGATGACTCCTGAAGTACACACACAAACATATATGCATATGTACACATACATATATACAAACACACACATATATGAGAGTATATGTAAAAGTTATGTTTTATATAATTTTATATACACATGCATATATAAGCATTGCTTTCCTAAGTAACTAGAGCCAATACAAAAGGAGGGACAGAATAAGTACAAAAGAGAAAAAAAATCCTTATTGAACAATTTCTGAGATAACATTTCATAATTTTCCCAAGCAGCTATGATTTTGAGCCAATACTGTAGCTGTGCTTGATGTTCCTGTGGAGGTCTGAAACATTCAGTTAATTATTGAGCTACTGGATAGAAAGGTCACGTACATAATTTCAGATAAGGTCAACTCTTCTCTTGGTGCATGTGTTACTGCCACATGCACAATACAAAGAAAAGCAATTGCATCTTTGAGCTCTCTGTTTTTGATTGCCATTTAATACTGAAAAGGTAATCTAATAATTGAAAAATGGAATTTCAGCTTTCATTTTTTAACTTCTGATGCTTTCATATGTTCAGACAAGAAAGATCAGAGTCAAATATATACATGGAATAAACTCTTTAAAGTCCTGAACTGTATTTTAGAAGGGCTTTTTGCTACTGCAGCAGTCTGCTTGTATTTTTCTGTAAGTCTCTAAGTTAACTGAAACTAATTATTTACTTAAAAAAATAACATGATTGAAGTAGTATTCATAGAAAGAAAATACCTAAATTTGAGTTATTTTTTTTCCGCAGCTGCGAATCAAGACTCAGAAAATGCATGATTCCTCTTAAAGAGATTCTCTCTGGGGTGAGATAAATGAGAATGAATTAACGTTTCACCTGCGCAAGTGGGGAGTATTCCCTGTGCCAGATTCTGGTAAACTGGTACTCTGCACGATGTACAGCTGCTCCACAGACTGCTCAGCCAAGGACTGTCCTGTGGTGCCCAGCCAGCTGGGACATCTGAGTGGGGTGGAGATGCACAAGGCTGGGGGAGGTGGAATGTTGTCTGCATCTACAGGAGAGTCTGAGCTGCTCTAGCACTTCTCCAGGAGCATTGGAAGTCTCAGTGTTTCAGGTTGCTGCAGCCAAAATCTCTGTGAAGTTCAGCTACAGTGCAGGATCTCTTAGTTCTCTTTTCTGTGATCTCTGATATCTATTTGCACTGCTAAGTAGATAATTAAATGGATCAGAGGACATATTTTAATCATTAATGCCTCCTTAAAATATGCATAAGCATCTCATTTAATACTTTAAGTTGTTATATTCTTTTTCATATAATTCCCTAGTCAACGGGAATTTTCACTTAGAAAGGAAGGTGGGATTAATCTATAATTGTGTCTCTCAGGGTTCTTATATAGTCCCTTGCTATATTACAGGATATTTGTCATTGGTAAAAACAGTATGTAAAGAAACAAAATTATTATTTCATAAAGGTAATTTTGTACACTCCTTAAACCTTTGAAAGCAAAATAACAAGTCTTACAATGAAACAGATGAGGAAGTAATGCAAGAGATTTGTTTTAAAAGTGTTTTGGTGGAACATCATATAATCAAAGCATTGTCATGACTGGTAAAATTATTGGCGATCCTAGCAGGGAGGGGAACGCTAAGTCTGCCCAGAGCCAAACTGGTGTCTCTCAGCTGTCCAAACCGGTGTATCTCAGCTGTCTAAGTCCAAGGAACGGATTCATCAGTGGGGGTATAAATGAACAATGGCACTGTCTCTATATTTTTGTGCTAACAGCACAGGGAAATCTTTGGTCACCACACTATTCACCATCAAAATATTTTCTGAACAAGACTCAAAAGGTTCATGTGTAGTTCTTCCCTTCCAGCTGCTGAGTGATGCTGACAGTCTTCCCTGTGGCTGAATGCTGAGCTTTGAGCAGTCAAAACAAACACATAAATGTGAGGCTTTTACTGCATGTGTTCTTTTCCAGTATGTTCCTCCTTTCACATTTTATTTCTTAATATGTATGGCTCTATTGCTACGTTATCGACAGCACAGTGTGCTGATTATGCACAGATTATTAATGCTGCAAACCTCAGGATTAAAAACTATGATGATATTGTAAAATGGCGGACACTAGCTATACAAACAAAAAAGGTTGCATTTTATCCTTATTAAACATTTTAAGGATTTTAGTCTTTGAAATGTTATTAAATAACAAAATTAGCAGAAATACAAATTATCCACATCAATCAGTTTATCATTAGCATTCATTTAAAACAGGGTTGGTTTGTAACAATGTTGACATAGAGATAAACTATGGGATGCCGAATATATTTTAATGTTTATTACTCAATTCTGATGACATTGCATTGAATTCCAGTCAATTCATGCTGTTAAATTTGAAGACCATTACTACAAATATAAGTCTGTTATTTTTCCTGTTTTATAACTGAATGATGACTTTACAGATTATAAAAAAAACAAACCCAAGACACTAGATGAATTTCCATAAGTGTCACTAGAAAAAGGCTATTTTTTGAGTTCTGCGATTATCAGTCAACCTTTCAGTTATAAAATACAGTAAAAATGTTTATCTTGCCTGATTTAGAATAATTTTATGTTATAAAAAAGGAAATAGTTTCCCTAACTGTAAATCAAGCTGAAATAACAGTTTTAATTTATGTTTCAGAATCCTCAAAAATCCCACTGACTAAATGGAAATATTAGGCATTTGTATTCCTTTGGGCATTCAGCCTGTGCGAATACAGATAAGGTTACAATAAAAAATAAAGAAGAAACTGTATGAGACTTCAAAGAAATACATACAGTTTTTGGTTTAACAGTTATGTACTGAGAAGCACATGTTTACAATCAAATGAAAGACAGTGTATTTAGATTTTAGAAGTGTGCAATATGATTTTAATCACTGTTTATAAATGCTTTTCTGTGTTCATAAAGGTGAGATATATATTGTAGGAATATGGCCATTGAACATGTGCTGAGAATAACTGGCAAAATTTGGAAAAATTTTACGAATACTGCCAATTACAGCCAAGCTATAGCTAGACTGCTTAAGTAGTTTAACTAGTCCAAGCAGGTCTAAATTATTTAGACTAATGTGCTGTTTTGAAGCATCACAGCTGGTTGGACCTTAGGAAAAAGGGAAACGCAGCAGCAAGGCATAAAGATTGCCCGAGGCAGGTTTTAACAGCAGATTTCAGTGAACAGGTCCAGGCTAATTCCACCACAGCGCTGCCAGAGTAAAGGAAGGATAAGGGTAAGCATGTGATCTTCATCTATGGGAGTTTAACTTACGGTTGGCACACCTGCCGTAAGAGAGAGGGGCAGAGAGGAAAGCTTTCTGCCCACTTGCTCATTTACAAGAGAAAGAGTAAAAATAAGAGAGTGCTTTAGGCCTGTGTAACTTTACTGTTTTTCACGAAGTGAATGGACAGTGTAATGCATTCTGAGCATCTCTGAACCTTGGCAGTGCTAACCACAAAGCAACACATTATGGAGTTTTACAAAAAAAGGCATCCTGGATGATATCTAGGTATTTTTTTAAGAAATGTTTAGAAGAACAGTTTGACTTCAAACCAAAAGAATCTTTTCTGAAAGGAGAAGGGTAAGAAGGGTCAGTTCACTCACCAAAGCCACAAATATAGCAACATGGTCTTTGCACATCCAAGGTACACATCTGAGCCAATAATTGAAATAATAAAGCAGCTGCTGTGTTTTTTGTAATGAACAGTTCTTTGTTTAAATATTATTCTCTTCAAACAGTATCTATAAAAAAAAAAAAGTGGTAGATATTACTAATGCCTGGAAAGGTGTCATATACTGAAGTACTTCATTTGTATTCTTTTTCAAGTAATTAAGAAAAATACAGGACTTAGTCTTAAATGTCTTAAATTCTTTGATATCTCAGCAAACAAGACAATCAACTTGTTATACTCAGTTTAGTACATATTTTTAAGGTAATACAAAAAAATGAAGTTACTTTTGTAGTTTAAAAAGTACAAGAAGTTGAAAATTAAATAGGTAACTCTGGGGAGAGTGAATATCTAATGTCAAATTAAAACATGTATTCCTTAATGAAAGAACTATTTTTAGAGACACAGATTAATGACACATAATTTTTTGATACCTGCTAATGAATAAATTTTACAGAAAAGGTATTTTGAAATTAAGAATTTCAACCTCTAACCATCCAGCTGCATGCACTCTGTCATATATTTCATCAAAAGTCCTGCTATACCCAAAGAAGCATACACTCTCTAATTCTAAACTGTTTTCCTTTTCTTGAATGTTTGTGAAAGTAAAATGCCCACAATAAACAAATTATTACTTATATGTGGAAAAAAAATGGTGGCACTCAGCTACTTAGCCCTTTTGAATTAGAGGCAATGCAAACAGGTAAAACAGGGTTTATGTATCAGATAATATGATATCAGAGTATAAGTAGAAACTATGTGAATACAGTAACAGAATGTGGATGCATGAGGTAAAAATGAAATTATTGTGAACCCATTAGTTAGCCGCAGTCACAGCATATGAGCTACATAGCAAGGATTTTTTTGTGGACATCAAGGCAAAGATGATTTTTATGAAGTGATGTGAGGAAGGAGATTGTCCTTGCTTCAAGTCTGGCTTTAACACCAGCAGAATAACTCAGCTTTGTTGTAATGCAGGGGACAGGAAATATCAAGTTCAGATTTTGTAGAGTGTAGAAAAAAGAGAGGACAAATTTGAACAATCCTTCTTTCATTTTCACTAGAGTGAGGGAAAGCCTGAACTTCCAGTTTGCAGATACACATTAAATGGAAACCAATCCAAAGTTAAAAGAATGACCAGGGTTTCCCTTGAAGCCCGTTTATGATAGAGATGCTGACTGAAAACATTCTTATTTACAATGATCAACAAGGTTCACACTCTATGGCTGGTTGTTTACAGCGGTCTCATTATCACTAACTATCAGCAAGCTAGTCGAAACTAAGGAAGCCAGCAAGATTATGGCTGGATACTCTCAAAATGCCTATTCAGCTGTGACTATGAAAACTAGGCCTCCCTCATGCTCCCTGCACTGAAGCTGCTCACACTTCACTGAATTTGGGGAAAAGCACGTCCTTGGCTCATGAAGCCTCTGGCCTACAAACTGCTGGGGGTTGGGAGAATATTTGTGAGTACTGCCATCTGCTCATCCAGCTTTTATGCTCTTCTCTGCGTGGCTGGTGTCTGTCATCCATTGCTGTGTCTCTCCTTTTTGGAGGCAGCACAATGCCAGGCCAGTGAGGCAAGTGGGTAAAGCAAGCTTCTAGCCCATCTCCCAATGTAATATAAAGCCCATTTAAATCAATGTAGTATAAAATCAATGGAATATAATGTCCTCAACCTGAAGGCATATCAAACATTAAACTGATAAAAAAAGATATCGCACTTGATCATAGCTAGATCTCAGTCTGTAGTCTGTCAGCAGGAGTGTTAACTTTTGAGTTAAGTAGTCAGAAGCTGGAGTTTTATCTCGTAATAATTTTTGGATAATAAAAATATAAGCGTGAGTTAAAAAAGGTGCATTTACCACCACTTCCATGTCAGTAGAGATAGCTTATGTACCTTCCCTGTATTCCTACTCCTCTGATCTAGCCAAAAATGACAGGCAATGATTTGTTCCTTGATCTCCTTCACTGTGCATTTGGGTAACTGCCTAAGAGATGTACCACGGAAGCTCCACAGTTGCTTTGTGAGCTGATGCTTAATGTATTGGCATTGAAGAAATGTCTGCCAGTGCCTGCAGAGAGGCAGTGGGAAATTTGAGACTCTCTCAGTGAGTCTGTAATATCATGTCACCCTCACAGTGGGCTTGTAATATAATTTCCTTTAGTTTTGGGAAGGAAATGGAGAAGAAAGTTAGCTAGAAGATATTTCAGCATGAACAGTGAAGTTGTTCTGATGAACAAAGTAGGGAGGAATGAAATCTATGTTAATGCATAAATTGATGTTCACTTTAATGCTCAGAAGCTGAGAATGACTGAAAGAAAGGATGACTGTGTGGTTAAAGCAGTGACGCCTGACTCAGGAAATCTGAGTTCATTTCCTGACTTTGCTATCTCTTTAGCTTAGCGCAAGTGATTTAATCTCTGCTTGCCTTTTTTTTTTTTTTTTTTTTTTTTTTCCTGTACCACAGGGGAGTAATTATGCTTCAGACTGTTCTAAGAATAAATGCATTAATGTATCTGGTACATTTAAGTCCGGGCAAAAAGGCGAACAAAAGCTTCAGTTGTTGTTGTTGCTTATTTTTAAAAAGAGGCCTTTCTGCTACCTATGGGGTAAATGTACCAGAATTTTCACGCCCTGTGCCTCGAAAGGTGAGGAGGCGCTTGCAGCGCCTGGGCTGCCATCCATAGGCAGGTCTCACAGCCTGGCAGCACGCCCAACCTCTCTAGTCAAGAGGCTGCGGCAAAGGACGGTTACCAATTACAAGGTGGTTATTTTTTTTAAATACGTGAACATAGCTTGAAGCTACCACATGGCTTTCTACCTCCAGTGAAGCAGTTAAGAAATATCGGCAGTCAAAACTTTGGAGGAAAATAAAAGTTTGAAAATCTGCAGTTGAAGCATGGCAATACTAAGACAGCATCTACATGAAGATCCCAAACCATGGGAGATCAAGAGCCACAAGCCCCAAACAAGGGCACAGGCAGACGGGAAAAGCACTGGGGTATGAATACCAAGCCAGTGAAACAACCCTGAACTCTCATATAACCACAGGCAAATAACTTCCTGAGCTTTGCCGAAGTTTTTGATTCTCAGTCAGCGCCTTCTGATTAACGGCACAGGCAGAAAATTTGAGGAAATTAAACCCGCAAGTTCTTCCACAAACACCAGCTGGGAGAAAGCCTGCTCTCCTGGGGGTTTGACCTCGCTGCTGACTGTGAGGCTTTTCACGCAGCTGAGACATTTGTGAGACCTGTTTTCCTGTGAGCGCCTTCTCTGTCCCAAAGCCAGGACGCTCGCAGGACTACTTCATTTAGCAGTTTTAATACCTAAATTTCCATTTGCATTACTCAACGGGCTCCCTAGGGCAGACTGGGAGATGTCTGGAGCCCTCAATATAGGAAGGACATGGACCTGATGGAGTGGGTCCGGAGGAGGGCCATGAAAATGGTCAGGGGGTTGGAGCATCTCTGCTACGAAGACAGGCTGAGGGAGCCGGGGCTGTTCAGCCTGGAGAAGAGGAGGCTCCGGGGAAAACTTAGAGCAGCCTCCCAGTACCTGAAGAGCCTACGGGAGAGCAGGAGAGGGACTCTGTCAGGAGGTGAAGTGACAGGACAAGGGGTAACCGTTTTAAATTGGAAGAGGGGAGATCTAGATTGGATCTTAGGAAGAAATTCTCTGCTGTGAGGGTGGTGAGGCACTGGAACAGGCTGCCCAGAGAAGCCGTGGCTGCCCCATCCCTGGGGGGGTTCAAGGCCAGGCTGGATGGGGCTTGGAGCAACCTGGTGTGGTGGGAGGTGTCCCTGCCCAGGGCAGGGGGGGTGGAGCTGGATCTTTAAGGTCCTTTCCAATTCTATGATTCTAAAAACTGAAAGATGTGCTGTGCCTCCGCTTTGGCATTCACCCGAGTCAGCGCAGTTTCACAGACTGTCAATAAGCCCCTTTTATACGTCGTTCCCTGTTTCCCTGTGGGGAGCTGG
>VZRU01008620.1:470448-533497 GCA_013398155.1 Pedionomus torquatus
GAGGGGGGGCGGCCCCTCGTCGCTGGGAAGCGTCTGTTGTCCCCCCCAACCCGCCTCCCCTCTCACGCCGGAGCCGGGGGATGCCGCAGCAGCGGGCGGGCCGCGGGAGGTTGGAGGGGCCTGCGGGTAGGGCAGGCTTCTGCCCGTCGCTGCTGGGCGCAGCCTTCACCTTTGGAACGGCCTGAATGTCAGGCGAGCCGGACCCGCTGGCAGCGCCCCGGAGGCCGCAGGCTCGCCTGGAGGCATCCGCGGCTCGGTCCGCTCGCTGCTTCCCCGAGNCACGGCGGGCCTGATGCTGTGCTTGCCGCCCGCCGTGCCTGCCTTGCACTGCTTCATGCGTCTTTTAATTCTCCGTTTGATGAGGCGTTACCTGCAGGTGTGTTAGGAAGCGGCTGCTGAAGGCCCTGGTCGCAAAGATCTCTTCGTAGACCTAAAGAAGGGGAAGAAGTAAAAAGTACTCAGTATGCGGGTCTTGAAAGACAACAGTTTAAACAAAAAAATTGGTGGAATATCTACTTTACCTATAATCCGTTCAGATTTGGCATCTAGTGGCAAGGAAATGTTATGTGTGCTATGATTTCGCTGTAATGACACTCAGATTTTGCTTTCGTCATCTAGAGCCCGCTGTTAACATCGTGTCCTGTCAAATGTACTTTGACACGCAATGAAACGTAGGCAACTTCAGCCTTTAACTTTGTGTTGAAGGAAGTCGAGCTGTTTTATCTTCAGTTAAAGAAAGCAAAACTGAATGGGAACTTTATGCTGTAGCAGAGCATTAGTGTCCAGGCCAGACAACAAACCAAGGTAAGGATTGTAGATCTGGTACTCCATCTGGTTTACTCCATCTGTTTACCACTCTTCAGAGGAGTCAGTTCAGCTTGTATGATTGGTGTTTTGTATTTGTAGCAGGTTTGTTCCTGGTGTATGTGAGCTTTGAGCCTCAATCAGTTGTAGAATACATGTTTTAGTTACAATAGTATTAAAAGCGAAAAGAAATTAGATCTAAGATCTCCTCTTGCTATGCTCTTATAATGGAGAGCCACTTCAAATATTCTCTGAATCTTTAAAAATATCTCTTCGTTGATTTATGAATATAAATATCTCATACAAAACTCTTCATTGTATTAGTGTCAGGCAGTAAATATTTACTTATTTTGCTGCTACTGAGTGAAATTTGGGAGATACTTTCTGATGCATATAATGATGCGTAACTCTAAATTTCCTGGGTCTGTTTTGAGTGTAATGCTGAAGAGGCCAACACATGGAACATTAGTAATAATCAGCTACCTAAATGTTGACTGAGGAGCTACATGAATATACAACTTGCAGTAGAAAAAATGTTTATAAAGTCAAAATTTAATTTTTGCATGCGGTTAGTACTTTTGGTTATGGAAATCCCAATGTTTGGACTCAAAAAACTGCTGAGTGTTGTCTTCTGGTTGTAAGGCTGTTTAAACAGTAGAAATGTTTCAGGTTTAGAAGATTTCTATGTCTATATTTTTTTAACTGCTGTAACACCTTGCGTTCTTGCACTGAAGTAATAACGTATATGAATATAGAAAAAATTAATAGTAATGATCATAATTAACATAGTTATCTCATTTAATGTATTGTTATACTAATGAGTAATCCCATTTAATGGTACTGTTCATGTAAAACCTTACTTGGAGTAAAACCTATTACTTTTGAACCCGATCATCCTTTCAAGAGGGATTGGTTATTTGGAATAAACCAGTTACAAAGAAGTGTTGGCACCAGCTATTTAGATAAAAAGCCCTCATGCCATCAGTCTTCACATGAGCATTGTTTGCCAAAAATTGTTACAAGGTACAGATCTCTGAAAATGTAAGAGATGAAGGATTAAAAGGTAGCCAGTTGCAGCACTTCTAGCCGCCCTTTGGAAATGTAAACAGCAGCACCATTTTATCAATTAGAAGCTTTCAGACAGGGTTAAATTCTGTGCCAACAGCAATACTAAGAAGATCAAAATACTAATGGCGCTTTTGATAATTAGGTTTAAAATCCTGTATTGTGTTTCAATTGGAGCAATAAAAAAAGCTTTTGTAAATTTCTGGATACCAGTATTGTATGTTATTGTAAAATCCCAACAGCGTTAAAATAATTATTCCAAAGATGAAGTTCAGCTAGTCAGTGTAGGTCTTTGCATTTCTTCACGCCTCTGGGACACATACACCAGCTCTTAAATTTCTATCAAAGAGGTGCTTTTGGAAGATATTCTGAGAATATTGTTTCCTCCTTGATCAAAAGTAGCATGATTTGCAAGGATCTGGACTTTGCTCACTAGCTAGTCTCTATCTTTTCTAAAGGGATGATTCAGCTGGAGCAGTTCTGCTGATAATATGCTGTAGCAAGTGAAGCAAGAAAATCTTCTTAGGGTGCGGGATGCTTATGTCTGGTCACCTGGGGAACTGGTGTCACAAGTTCTCAGTAAAATGCCTTTTTCACTGCAGATTGTTGGGATTTTCATGAGCACTTAGTCTATGATGAGTTGAGGTAGTCTTCTGCAGAGTGCGTTTTAATGGCTTTGATTGAAGCAGATGTGTGCTTAATGTTGGCAAGGCTCTTACTGCAAGGAGGCTTGGCTTCTTAGCCAGAGGAGAATGGCTGATAACATTTTACTTTTATGGGGTGGTTGAACAAGTTACAGATCTAGAATAACACTTAAATTGCAAGCAATATCAGAATTTACTCCTTGAAGCAAAAGAGCTCTTATGTTTTTAGCTTAATTATCCCAGTTGGCTTGTGACACACACAGTGCAAGTTAAGTGGTGCACCATTGGAGAGTTGAATATCCTGGGTTCTCTTGATTCAATAATATCATATGTACTTTGAGTTGGAGATTCAAGCGTCTCTTCTGTATAGAGTAGTATAGAGATTCTCACTACAATGTGAATTTGTAGGATACTTCGACTCGTGTTATTTTTGCAAATCATACTAAAGATAGGTTTTATTTTGAAATGCATTTTTCTGGTCTTATATGATGAAATTACTAACTTATCAGTATTTTTGGTGACTTGGAGGAAGCTAAGGCATAACTTTCATCTCAGTAAAGCAAACTTGCATAAGTCAGCAAGTTGGTGATACTGATGCCTTCTATTAGGAGTTTGGCAAGGCCTCTTGCTCTTCATTGCAGGAGACTTAGGGAAAGGAATAGAATCTTTCATCCTTCATAGCATTGTTCATCAGTAGCCAGAATTAAAAAAAAAAAAAAAAATCCTAATTAACACTTCACCATGACTACATTTGAGATTTTGTTTAAACAAAACAAATGATGTGTCAACTTCCTTTAGATTCAAGTAAAAAGTGAACATAGATGTCTCTGTAATTTTGTAAGCTAGTGTGGAAGAAACTGATCATATGGACAAGCTGTCACTTGTAACTGAAGGTACATGTAAGTTTCTTTGAGAGTACTTTTTTTTTTTTTAAATTTCAGATGTATGAGAGTAACAACTTCCTGTGTCTTCTACACTGTAGAAAACTGACCTTCATAGATACACTCAGCTGGAACTGTTTATGTTCATGTATCAGAAAATCAGTAAGAAAATACAAAATACACTTTAAATACTTGGAGAAGGCTGCAGGTCTGTGGTTAAAAACATGTTGACATTTGCTGTGCTGTGGCAAACTTTCGAAGTTGTTTGGTACTGGATAGTTGAATCCTCATGATCCAAACTCAGAAATACTATGATCTGTATAATATTTCAAGCTTATCCAGGGTTCATTTGTTTGCTTTCATGAGGGAAGTGTTAAGGGTTTTCTTTATCATTCCTTTTTCTTGTTTGGTGTGGTTGTGTTTTTTTTTTTTTTGTTTTTTTTTTTTAATTCAGCAGTGGCTGACTTAATATGTTTTTTTAAAAAAAAAATCTGTAGCAATGTTTTGACATGTTCTTGTCTCAAGGTTGTGATCTTCTGAGAAAAACTATGTTAACATAGCATTGGCAATATATAGGAAAGAAATTCCCAGAACTGTTTTCTTCTGTCTGTCTTCTGCTTTTTCTTGTCTAGCCTTGCTCTATTATCAGCTGTGAACCTCTTCAGGCTTAGTGAAGGTATCTCAGTACTACTGGGTCTATGAATTACATGCAATCTCCTTTAATTATCTCTGCTTGTCATTCAGCTTAACCTGTAACTAGAATTCTTATTCAGGCAGCAGTAGAAAGAATGAGCGTGTGTGACTGGAGGGGAAAAAATAAACTTGCATATTGGTGATAAGCACTGCTTTGTTGCAGATTTAAACTAACAGGAATTGTTAATCCTAAAATACCTATGTAAATAAACTGTTCAGCAATTGTTCAGACATGTAGTATTGTTTCTGTCCTTACTCATTATATAATCAATACAAAAATCTATTGAGCAATATCCATTCATTACTGCCATACGAGGGTTTTAGCTCAAGACAGCTCAGTGTTCTTATATGGAGAAGATGCATCAGATGAATAAACAAAATATAGAAGTACGATGGACAAGGTGACAGTCTAAAAAGTGGAGTTTCCATTTATAATTGGTTGTATTCAAAGATTCACTTGGCTTCCAGCCTTCCTGCTTCTATCAGCAAGAAAATCCTGCTCCAGGTAGTGTGCATTACTCAAGTAGCATAAAACGGTAACTGGAAGCTGACTTTTTGTTAATAAATCAGTGGTGAAGTAAGCCTTAATAGAGAAGGGTGGTGCTTTTGAGGTGTTTGGGGACAGTGGATAGTTCCCAGGGAAAAGGGAGACTCTTCTATCTTCAATGAAATGTTTGCCAGACAACAGCAGGTAATTCCTACTTGTTTGCAGAATGATGTTGCTTTTATATCTGAATACGGAGACAGATTAATCTGTTTTGTAAGATTAAGTTGAGAAGGATTGAAATTCCTACTATGAAATGCTGTTGCTGAAGCAATACCATCAGCAAAAGCAACGGTCATTTGTTTTGATGTTGATATCATGAAAGTTTAAAGGAGAGATTGAGACCCTCCCCTTCTAGAAAGCTTGGATTCTAGACTGTAAAGCAGACAGGCAGCATATGTTTCTTCTTTAGTTTGGTTTTTCCCTTTCTGATTATTATCCTTGCAAATTTGGTAACACTTTAAACTGAATAATGTCATCAAAGAATTGAAGCAAATAAAGGCTCTTTGTATCTCCCCACTAACAAAGATTTTTGAGAACAATGCATCTTCTGCAGTTTAAGAGCTGCTAAGCTCCCTACTGAAGAAGCTTGGTCTACATGACTTGCTTGATAAGGTTGAATCTGTTAGCTGCCCTTAACAGAAGGCTGTTCCTTGGGTGACATAACAAATCAAGTAATCCACATAATTTAATTCCTTCTAGCAGGAGTATTTTTGCATTGGAGCGAAGTCAGTCACGATTATGTCACTTGTTTTTGGTTCTGATTTATTACAGTGTTTCCCATCCACCTCTTACAGTGCTTTGAAAGCTGTTCTGGAGGTCAGCACATCTAATGTGCTGTTTTTGTAAGCTGTGCTTTGTGTTCTTTGGGTTTCCAATGAAAGCCTTGCTATATTCTGGATCTTGTGGTTTGAAGAGATGGTTTTGCAGAAAGTGCATAGTGTTTGTGTCTGCAGATGCAGAGTTGACATCTCTAGTTCAGATTTAACAAGGTATGACTGCTATATTTGGATGAGTGATTGGAAGAGTGCACAAAAGCAAACAAGGAAAACCACATCGTCAATGTCTGAGCCACCTTTAGCTCTTATTAAAGGCATTTTCCAGAATTTTGGCAAAGTCAGAATACACCTATGTTTCATCTGTGCTGTGGCAAGAAGAGTTTATATATTGAAGAAGGAAATTGATGACTTTCTCCAAGAGGATCCATCAGATGATTGACAGCTGCTGAATGGAGTTTTACAATGCTTTGCAATGCTTTATTCCAATTGCCATCTCACCTGGGTCCCTAAGAACAGTTAGGCTGTCAGCATTAATGCAGAAAAGAGTGTCATTGCATTTCACATCTCATTTATGAATGAACTAAAACAACCCATATTAGCATTTAAAAGAAATGTGAAAGTGCACTGTTCCTAGTCTTATTTCTTCCTCTTTACAGGCCCTGGTATTTTCTTCTATTGGAGTAATAGATCCAAGCCCTTGAATATCCTCTTCCATCTTTTCTTTGTTCTGAAGCTGCTCTCATGCTGCACCCGGCTAAGCATCGATACCTTCACTGCTTTCTGCCTTATTTGTCATGTTGGAATGCCAAAAATCAGGGCAAGTGTGCCCATTTGAGAAACCTTAGCAAAGGTCTTGCTTGTAGGTCTTGTAAAATTTGCGTGACTTTTTTTCAATGAAATCTTAACAGTTTTATGATACCTTGAGTCCTGTTTTGTTTCAACCTTTTGGAAAGGTTTGAAGTAAAAAAAAATTGGGTTTAAAATGTGTAGTCTCTTCTTTACTAATATGCAAAGCACAAGCAGGCAAACTGCGAAAGCATACATTTCTGGGAGATAGCACTTGGCCCTTTTTTCTTCCTTGAGGTGCTTGATACTCAATGCATTAATGGTAGAGTGTGGCCCTAAGGGATATGAATGGAGTTTTTTATTGTGGAAGTATTCTGATAGCTTTCTTATACAAAACAAAGCTGCGTTTCCTTATTTCTTTTTCTTCAGTAAGTGCTTGTGTCCTTTAGCCTTATAAAGCATTGAGAAACAGTATGCTGATTAATAACAATAATGCTTTTAAAGATGGCAAGGAGTGACATATCTTTTTGCTGTATTGACTAAAGATACTGTTCAGTGTTAGAAATACAGAAGCCCAAATCTCTACATGGTGTCTGATGTGTTCTCTTCTCCCTTTACCCCTGTTAATTATTGTGCTTTAGTTATATTCCTTGACCTAGTGCATTCTGACCAACAATAAATAAAACTCCATGCTGCAGCAGCTTGGAGAACTGTTTTGCTTGGTGCTTGATAGATCAAACTTTACAAGTGGGTAGAATATCAGCATACCTAAATGTGAGGGAGGAAGAATATTAAAGGATTTACATCTAAGCTCTATTGAGATCTACAGATCTGGGAACAGAATCTCACAGCTTCAAACACAGAACAACAAAATAATTTTGGAGAAGTGGAACAATAAGCATTAAGTGTCTTGGGATTTCTTACTGTACTTCCTGACTTTGGTGCTTCCAAAAGGCAGACTGTCAGGGATGCTGGTATTTATCACTATGTGGTTTAGACATAGAAAGGGGAGAGGCACTTGAAACTCATGAATGCCTTCATAAAGCACTGGGAATTGATTCAAGAACTTTTGGAGACGCTGAAGACAGGAGAAGAAAGGAAGTCTTGGAGGATTTTACTGCAGAGCTGATAAATCTTACTGGAACTTGTAGCTGAGAGAAGGCAGCTTTTTTGATTCAACCAGAGGCAGTCTGTGCAGGGTAAATAACACAAAAATATATGTCACAGTTGTAAATACTCAAAAATTCAATTTTTGAGACAATCAGAATTTCTAGTTGTATTCTGATTCTATTTCACTCACACAAAATGCAAAAATTCCTTAGGATTCATCATCTCTAATTCCTCAGGATTTGTTCTGCTCAGAGCAGGTGTTTGTGAGCTAGATCGCCTGCCACTTTCTCTCACTCTGTTAAGCTCCCATGGTACTCCTAAAGATGAAAATTGACTTGCAGCAATGCTACACATCTTGCAGTGTTGAAATAAAGCTGCACTTAAAAGGGCCATGTGGCATATCTAGATTCAGCAGATAATTACAAGTAAATCACAATCTTTTTCTTTTTTTTTTTTTTTTAATTGGCAAGCTTTTGGTAGTTTTCCTTTGCATGGAAGTTATTTGAGTTATCATGAAAATCAGTGGGAAGTTAGGAGCAGCTGTCTTGAAGCATGTCCTAGCACCAAGAGCTGGTCTTGTGTCTCAGATTTCAGCAGAGCTCTCCTATAAGACGTGTGGTGCAAAAAATAAGAGTTGTTAATGAAGATAGCAGACTGTGTGCCTCAAGCCATCCACTCGTTACCTGCCACTTGCCTTTCAGTTCCCAAGGGCAGGATTCACTTAATTTCTGCACTATTTGGGCAGTAGTTAAGAGTTTGTTTCTCAGCCCTAATGTAATGCTGGGGTCAAGTAAGCTTTTTGCTAGAGGAGGTAATTTAGGTTACCATTGAAAAAATGTTTTCGCTGTCCTGACTGTGCTGTTTGTATACTAGATATGTGCTTTTGTTTTCTAGGGGAAATAATGAAGGGCCCTGGAAGTTCTAGCTTTGTAGAGATGGCAAAATAAATATGCATGAATATTGGTAAACTGCTGCTTTAGATCACCTGTCGCTGAGTCAAACAAGTAGAATTAAGTAGTATCTTAATTTTTAGGCCTTCTGCGGAAAGCAAATAATAGGAGTATAAGGTCTGGCTTGCCAGATGTGGTCATTAAACTTCATTAACTTCATTGATAAACAGAACATGATGGCAGAACTATGAGTAATTCATTTATTCACAGAAGTTCATAGCAGTTGTTCTGTCGGGCTGCCCACTCCAGATACCAAAGAAATTGACTCAATAATTGCTGTTTGCTAATATATGGATGCTGGTGGACATACTGTTTCTGGGTAGGTGTTGAAGCTTGTAGCTGCCAGCTTCTTACAGTTCTACAGGAAAGTACTATTTTTGTTACCCAGAAGCAGCAAGGTGATGTTGACTACCTTGGCTTTCCAGCACAATCCTGTTACACAAACTTATGTTAGTCTATTCCTCAGGAAAAAAAATTCTTTATGCTGGGATGGAAGTTTCTTTATGGAAAGCATCTTAAGTTACCTACTCAGTGTTTAGGTGGGCTTAAAATTTAGAAGAATGAAGCACAGAGCTGAAACTGTTGGCATAGCAATAGTCCTGCAGAATTGCTTTCATCTGTCACCAGTCTGTCAGATATGTTTTCATTTGGCAGCTGTTTGTTCCACACTGCTCTGACAATAGGAGGGGAATTTGGTCCTGCTTGTAGTAATCTGTTTGGAACTTGAAGATGCTTTTAGCTCTCTGATAGCTTAGAGTATTTAAAGCGCCCAAACATTGCAATGTATGAACATTAAGTGGTCTTCTGCTCTAATAATCATTGTACAATATGTAGGGTGGAGTCTCAGATGCGAAGCTGAGTACAGGCAAATACCTTCGTAATGTTGTTGAAACAGACTGTGAATAAAAGGGAATGTTGTTTTTTCTACTTGAATCTAATATTGGAAAATCTTGTTGAGGTGTAAATAAATCCTATACAGAAAGCACAAAGGGGAGTGAGAATGAGTATCCTTTTGCTTATCACCAGGATCTTGACTATCCTTGAAGGTAAGGATGTAGCAGCTTTCCAGTTAATTCAGATTGTACTGATAAGTTTTAAAACTGTAAGTTTTAATTCCTTTTCTCTGGATCATTATGTAAGACTAGGCTCTTTATAATTAGCTTAATTCCCGATTAGGCTTGTGTGTACTAGATAATGTATTTGCCAAGGCAAAGCACATAAGATGTGTTTGCCCAACGTCTGTTTTAAAAAATCCATAGATTTGTGAAGTCTGAAAGTAGTTCAGATTTCTTTATAATACAGCAGAATATGACATAAATTGTATTGAACCTGAGTGTTGTGGGATGCAGACATCGTATTGTAACTCGCAGGTTTTGTTCTTCTTGATAAGGGGATTTAATTGTTAGTGTAGTCTTATTTCTAGTAATAAATATATATCAAAATTGAGGATGTTTAAGAGAACTTAAGTGAATTTCCCATTTTCTGGGAGATGTAACATGTGCCAGACATGATACTGTGAAGTTTTGGATTAATTTTTTTTTTTTGGTGGCATTGTATTTTAGTAAAATTAATGCAATCTAGAATTGAAAAGGTGATACAGTAGTTACAGTTACTAAACCACAGACAGTATTGCATGTCTTTTAATTTAATTATCTCAAGTGTTTTAAGGAATCAGTTCAGTTTTCTTGATGATAATGTTTTGTCTTTGCCTAATTAAGGATAAATGAGCAAGCACCCCTCCTAGAGAACTGGAAGGTCTTCTTTTCAAGTTTAATTTGCAGCACTTGGTGGAGGATTAAAGTAATCTAATTAAATGGCCTCATTTAAATTTTGCAGTCACCTAAGAGATGGTAGACAGATGTGAAATGGGAATTATCCATAAAGCATGAAAGTTAAATTAGCAGCTTTCTAATTTAACTTTTATAATTTGGAAGATTTCTTTATGACACTTGAGCCTTTTGTCAGAGTTGGGATATCTTTTGATAGATCTGCAGTATGGTGCTTGCTGTGAATGAATTCATCATGATATTGAAGGCCATTTTTATTCATGGATTTGGGTTTTTTTTTGTTGAGATTTTCTTTGTGTGTTTTTCTCTTTCTTAATGGAAAGGTTGTTGCCTTTATATATTTGACATAAAGTATTTTTGATATTAAGGCATAATAATTTTTTTACATGTGTAAGATATGCAGTACACTAGAGGCAAGTTTCTTTGTATGGGTATAGACACACAAATGGGATACTGTGATTGCTTCTCTTAATCAATGATGTTGGTCATAGTGTTTTTGAGATAAGTCTAATATTAGACCCCTAAATTCATATCCAGGCAAGTATCATATATAATGTGTCGAATATTTTGCTGCTGCTGCGGGAAAATACTTTTGTGCCTCTTTGTATGCCTAGGTGAGAGTCATGTCTCCAGCATGTAAGAACTACTATTTGAAAAGTTTCTAAATGGAAACGTGCTCTACCAGCTGTAGGATGTGGATTCTGATATTTTCACTACCTTAGGAGCCCCTAAAAAGCCACATCTGAATATGTTTCTCTTTGTATCTTTTTAGTGTAGATCTACTTACAGAAGTACAGCTGTGGGGCATCCTATTAATTTACAAAATCCTACAGGTACTTCAATTGGCATGAATTTAATGCCACTTTGATTTTTATCATGTGTTTCTTAGTGAGGTCTTGCAGCTTGGGGAGTGACTCACTTCAAGGTAATGCTTCCTGTGGTTACACAAGGTATTTTATGTACCTTGAGTAAGTATAGTGTTTCCTGCTGGGTGATGATTCTCATTGTGGTTGCCATGGCTTAAAAGATTTCATGTTTTTTTTCAGTCCAGCCAGTTCTGTGTAGGTCTGTGAAAAGAGAAATATGGCTAATAGTCGGGGAGTAACATAGAAACAACTGAAATTCTTTGTCTTTACACCATTGTAAGACCAGCAGGTGGAACTCAGGAAAACATAGAATTCACGCTAGCAAAAGCTAAATAATCTTTTACAACTGTCTTGAAAAAGCAGAAACCTGATCTTGCAAATATAGTATTTAACAAAAGACTAAAACTTGTCTTAAGATGCAACATAGAAACTTGGAGACTTATCATAGCCTTATTATTTGAATTACAAGTCTGTAATAATAGCATTTAGATGAGAATTTTGTGTTGTATAGCCTGGCAAAACAAACTAAGTGCTGTACAAGAGTGAAACTGGCATAGTCAGTTCTCCAGATGCTAGGATGGGTGTGTAGGTGAGTGTGGAAGAAACAAAAGCAGTATATCAGAGCAAGAAGACCAGAATTCTCAAGGCAAAATTTTTTTTAGGCAAAAATATGTCTGTAAAGCAGATACAGCTTTAGAAAGTAAGTGTGATATAAAATTGACTGGAGTGGCATAAGTTGAGGTACAACACATCTTCAGTGAAGACTATAATGGACTCCCTGTATTTCAAATCAGGTGGAGGGGAATGGAATACCAGATAAAAGGGAATGTATGAATGCTCTAATTACATTTGTATCTCATACTCCTGTAGCTCGAGTTATGTCTTCATGTATCACTGCACAGAAGTAAAAATTTGAGTTCACTTATTAACCTTATGCAGCTGTTGCCCTGTACTTTGTCTTTTACATGAGTAAGATGATGACCATACAAAGAGGAAAAAATGGCTTGGAATGTTCAGCTTGAATTGGGAATATTGATAAGATATGGGGGGAAAAAAAATGCTGTGGTGAAAGTAAATGAGGAGTGATTGCTTTGTACACTGTGGAAAACAGGAAAAAATATTTTTTAAAAAAATAGCTTTTAGTCAGATTTTACTTTGTAGTTCTTGAAGGTTTACATTGCTAACCACTGGTTTGTGCTATGTTTTATTTGTGGTTTATTTTTAAGTGTGTAACTTAATAATTGTGACTTGGTTGAAAAATTGAGTTTGCTCAAATAAGACACATGGGGAAAAGCCCAACTGCTCCTTAAGCTTATTTTATATATTTGAAAAGGAACAAGGAGGAAAAAAAAAAGATAGTTTATTTAATGAATGAAAACTCCTGTGAGCTGAGTAACATGTTACTGCCAAATAGCTGCCAGTGACAGGTATTTCTCTGGTCCAAAATTTGTATGGGTTACTTTGTATCACCATAATATAGGTAGGCATGAGAATGTAGTAAGCAGATGCAAATAGCTATTATGTTGTTTAATGCGTGCTTCAGGTCTAATATTCTTTTTTTCTTTTCTTCTTCTTAGATTCAAGCACCCTCTAAGGACCAATGTGCCCAATAGCTCATGGAAGAAAAAAATCAAATCAGGACATCCTTGGTTTCCAGGCTACCGAAATATGGAACGAAAACTTTAGGAAGTGTTTTGCAACCGATGCCAAATGGGACGGCTGTTAGTTTAGCAGGGAATAATGGCGGCAAAAATTTCAGCAAGCACAATGGCACAGTTCGCATGTCTTCCTTTTCTTTCAACTGGAAAAAGTCAAATAAATATCAACTTCATGATCAAAATGTGCCAGAGACCGACCCTAAACATAACTATAATGAAAAATTAATTGATTCTGAGAAGCATCCTCAGTCTCAAGGAGCATTGGGTAATGATGTGCTCAGGGTGGGTTTGAACAATACTGCTTCGGTTGCATCAAAAGCAGCAAAGCAAACCAATATGTTTGTATCTTCTACTGAGGAATTAAACCCAAAGTCTTTGCCTGGACTGTCTTGTTCAGCAAAATTTGCCAAAGGTACCCTGTCAGGAAGGACCTCATATTCTGGACCCAATGCTCCAAAATCACATTTAAATGGATTTTATGGAAATAGGCCTGTGGTAGGTTTGCAGAGACCTAGAGCTAATTCCAGTGCCACAAGGACAAGTTCGGGAGAAAGCCTAGCTCAATCTGCAGACAATACCAAGACTTTTTCCTGTGAAAAAATGGTAAGGTCACAAAGTTTTTCACATTCCATTCAGAATTCTTTCCTTCCCACTGCATCTTTAACCAGGTCACATTCCTTTAATAAAGCTGTGGATCTTACAAGGCCTTATCATAGTCAAAATCTAGCTGCCAGGACATCTCAGAGGTCAACTTTGTTGTCAAGGAATGCACGTCAGTTGGATGTACCCAATGGAAATGAAACCATGAAGTATGGATTTACCAGGACCTATTCTGCTATGTCAACTCCGTCTTCAAAGAAGCCCCCACTGTCAAACGGATCTGGGTCAGCACTTTCTTTTGGATACAGACTAAGTCGACCTTCTCTGCTGAAGCCTGCCAGGCAGCAATTTTCTGGAAATATCATCGTGGATGGCAGTAAAAGTACAACTCCTGACGCATGCGTTGTGGAGAACTCTGAAATTTCAACAAATATTAGAAGAGCAATTGAGCAAAACAGTGTTATAGAGAGCAGTGCTCAAAGAACAGAATCTGATGAGGGCCTGCATGAAAGTATGGGAAAACATGGGTCAAAAGTCATGTGTATGAGTGATGATGGAGATGAAATTTCGATTTCTTCTTTGTCGTCCTCTGAAAAAAATGATTTGAGTGAAGACTTCAGTGATGATTTCATAGATATAGAAGACTCAAACAGAACTATACAAATACAGCAAAAGGACAGCAGCCTTCAAGAGTTAGAGCATGGGAGCATAATGTCCATTGAGCCATTCACTTCCCTCAAGGAAAGTGGAGGATCTTGCTGTAATGCTGATGACTGGCTTGATATAAATGTGTCTGGTAAATACTTTATGTTCTGTTTCAAATCTTAGGCACTAAATCAAGATTCTGTAACTGTAAGTTGTTTTATATAACTGGCTATTGCTTGTGAATTCTTTCAGAATAGGAAGTGGCTCTATGCATAGATACATTCTATGTAGTGGGAATAAGTGTAGGGTATGTGATTAAATCCGTTAAATTATAAATAGGAATGTAACTTCTTTATTGGGGTGGGGGGAAAGGGGTGTTTTTCCATATGTGTACTATATTAATTATTTGAAAATTAGTGGAAGGGATAGAATGTCTTTTAAAGCCATGTCTTTAAAAAGACCTAAAGGTCTTTAATGAGCTGCTTATAGTGCATCTTTGTTTTGAGGCAAGTTACAGTTGAAAGCTTGGATCCAAAGGACCTACTTTTCGACCCACGTTCTAATAAGTTAAAAAGATACAGAATTGTAGAAAGTACCTTTCGTAATGGGTGAATTAGTGCAGTGGAAAATGCTAGCCAAGGTGTAGTTTGGAAGGATACTTTGTTGAAGCTACCAAAGCTGCCTGAGCTTTTTTTCCCCTCTAGGCTGAGTGAACAGTACTGTTGAACGTTTTCAGATATGCTTGTTACAATACAGTTTCAGAAAAGTTAAAGCACTAATAATATACATTTTTAACTTTTATTTTTGAAATATTAGATTGGATTTGGAATCTTAACTATTCCTGTTTTGTTTAAGCAGTGAATGACAACAGTGAAAGCACAAAGCATACTGCTGAGAATGTGATTTCTTCAGAGGTGAATTACAGAGCTGGGTCCTCTTTTGAGCTTTCTCCATCTGACAGCTCTGATGGTACTTACATGTGGGATGAAGAAGGGCTGGAACCTATTGGAAGTGTCCATCCATGTGGAAGTTATGAATCTTCAGAAATGAACAGCATAGTATGTATTTATATGCAAAACTTGTGTAATTGTAGTGTTTTGAGTTTATTGCTTATTAACTATACTTTAAAACCAGAATTAATTTATTTTTTATTTCATAATAGCTTTGTTTTTCCTGTGTAGTCGATTGATTTTTTTTGAAAATCTTACTTTAGGAACTGCTGACCTTAGTTAAGCTTTTATATACTTTTTTTCCCCTCCCTTATTCTCAAGTTGGAACAGAACAAGTCCTTCCTTATGCAATCTCATGACGGTGCTCACAAAGAAAAAAGGAATTTATTTCTGCAAATGATAGGTTAGATACTGCCTACCAATCTCTAAACCTAAGAGTGAAAAAGTAAAAATAGCGATTACCTGTCTGACTTCCATCATCTTAGTTTTATATTGTATACATATAAGGACCTTTTTGAACTGAAGTTTATTTTGATTTCTCAGTTTAACCATAAAATCTTTAAGGTAGATAACTGACTGTAGGTCACTGTAGCAGGACACTGTAAGTCTCAAATGCACTCCATAACAACCTTTTTCTTATTGCTAAATGGATTTGCAAGAAATATCATTCAGTCTAGAGAATGGATGGAGAGGTTTTTTTAATGCTGTGACTCAGAACTGAGGTCAGGGAACCAACCTTGGGAATTCAGCAGGTGTGAGGAAAATACTGTCTCTGTCCTTCATCACTTACACTGTTCACATTCTTTCATTGGAACAGACTTTTGAACTAAGCAACAGGGATTTCATTAACGTGGTACTAACTATCAGAACTTCTAACAAAGAATTTTGTATCATCAGTTGTGCTTCTGGTGTTTCAGCCTTGTTAGATACTGTATGACCACTGCCCACTTAGTACTGGAGGTAGCAGTTTTGGACTTGGATAGGGTTTGTGGCTACTACTCAGACTTTGGTTTCTAATTTTAGTTGAATTGTCTGCTATAGCCCAAGAGCAGAACAGCAGAGACTTCCCCTGAAAAGTGGGCATAGCTATGCAATTATATTTTTATGTGTAACTACATACAAATTCCTGATGTATTTTTGACTGCTTTTGGTATTCTTTGTTTTCTGTCTTAAATTATGGTGTTGGGATGTAGTGCTTAAAAGATTTTAGAAAGGCTTATTAAATTTTTGTGGTAATTGTGGCCAGCTTGAGGAAAAACAGTTTGAGATTTTTTTCAGTACGAGCTGTGTAGCTTTTTTGCTATCTACAGGGAACAAAAATGTTTAGTGTAGGCCACCATAAAAACAGTCTTTTTGCCAGATGCGTGCATGCACATGCTGAGGAAAAAAAGGGAAGTTTTTAAAATTTCTCCTTGGTAGATTTTAAATATAGGTATTTTTGATACACACAGTGTAATTTATCAAACATATAAGATGCTACTTTACTATGNATGATTTTGGACTGTGTACCTAGAGTTTTGATATGAGACCTCCATGCATTAATTTGTGTGTGTATGACTTGATTATCAGTCAGTGTTCTGATTGATGGAAGCTGTTGTAAGCCTTATGGAGCAGAGGTACATTGGAAGCTTTTGATATTTTTGTTCACTATTTTGGGATATTTCTCCCTTTATTGACAGTAAACAGCTTTTAGAGAGGGCTTAAAAATGGGAAAATAATCTTACTAAGTTTTGCCAAAATGGAGAAAGAGAGGAGGTTTTAAGACTTACTGTTGTATCTAGAGAGTTGTGGGTTTTCCACCCATTTTGTTTTTTATCTAATTAGTGCTGTTCCAGAACTATACTGAGTTCTGTGAATTTTTATCTTAAATGAGAGGAACATCAGTAATACATCTTTAATTTTTACAATGCAGAAATGTATTTTCAGTCAGCTTGGGTTTTGAGGGAAAATTGTAGCTGTGAAATATCTGTTGAATTGATTTTTACTGGTGTTTTTTTGTTTGTGGTTGGTTTTTGTTGTTGATGTTTTTTTTTTTCCCTGTGCTGCTTGTTTTTGTTATAAAACGTAATATATTTTGTTTCCTTACCCTATAGATTAAACACTGGCTTTTAATCTGAAGATGCAGAAGAGTTTTGATACAGCTTTTCTCTATTTCTGAAGAATTATGTTCTTGGATAGGTTAATATAAGCTTTTGTTCCCTGTGTTTTCTTTTCTCTGCAGGCAATGAGTATAAAGGCAGGTTAAAAAAAATAGAACTGAAAACATTGAGAATAATGACTGTGATTAGTCAGTGCATCAGGTGTTTTGATTGCTAGGAGATACGTGATCAAATTATGTGGCTTCTACCCTGTATTGTGGTGAAAGTAAAAGCGGTTAATATCTGTGTGTCAAAATCCAATTGGTAAGAGCCAGAAGAATTTTGAGCGCTTGAGCTAGTGCCAGCCTGGCTGCCCCTTGGAATTAATATTTCCAAGGAAATTTCCAAAGCAGATAGTTGGTTCTGGAGTTTTTGTGGCATCAGACCAGGGTGAGTAGAAACAATGTAGCTGAACAACAATTCAGGTAATTAGATGGTTAGTAATTGTTAGGGCTTAATGCAAAACTCACCTTTTTCTTAATTTCCATCCTGCTGTTGTAGTGTTAGTATCTTAAGCTGTATCATCCTTGGTATCAACAACAAATATTAAGTGCTTTTTGAAACTTTACTATTGATGGCAGTGCAGCTCATATTGGGTATGCTTACATTAGTAGTGTTTTGGCCACCTTTGGAAAGGCAGCTTTTGCAGAGGTGATTTTAAGTAGGCTTCTGAAAAGGCAACCAGAATAGGTAGACAACAGAAGGAGCTTGATGAGCTACTCAGTCTTCTTATTCCCTTCTGGGAGAAGAGAAGCAGGTATCTGCTGTTCTCAATAGAGCTTGGTTTTAAGGACATGGGAGGGGTGGAAATGAAATACATTTAGCCTCTTCACTTACTGAACCAACAGCTATGGAGAAAACGTGTGATCCATTGTTGGAAGTGAAAAAGTTATACAAATTTAAATAATCTCATACAATGATGCCATGGGGACTTACAGCTGACTAGGACATGTGTGGCTTTAAGACCTTGTCAGGATGAAAATGGTTTTATTTATGAATAGAAAATAACTTACTCCACTACCCCTATTCTTGTTTAATTTCCAGTTTTGGAGGCTTAACATTAGTTAACAATCTAAGGTCTGAATTCCTTTCAATTTTTTAAGCGTTTGTTTCATTGATATTACGCCTTTCAACAATTGGGCTTTGTTGCTGAGCACCAAATCAGTGATGCTATTTCTGTTTAATTCTGTGTGAGAAGACTGATGCTTAGCAGAGGACTTACGATGGCCATGTAAATTAGCAACGTAGACAATATTTGTCTATATGCATTCATACCTAATGTCTAGCTGTACTGTTTGCTAACATCCTGGGTTTCAGCTACCTACTTTAACACTGAACTGCATTACTGTTCTGTGGTAGAAGGCTACTCAACAATGTGAGGTACAACTTCTGCTGTATTTTGTTTCTGGGGATTTTTTTTTTGTTTGGTTAGCTTGGGGTGTTTTGTTTGGTTTTGGTTGTTTGGTTCTTTTAATACAGGCTTTCTCAATTCTGTTGCTAGCCAACTTCGGATTGGGGACTAAGTTAATGGTTATAGTTAAAATGTCTCTTTGCTTTACTGCCACAGAGTAAGTACTTATATGAAGCTTAGATCACAATTATTTAAAAAGAACAAAACCTTGCAAACAAAATTAAGAGTTAGATAACAAAGAAAACAATAACACCAACCCAAAACCCCGTTAACAACAAAAAACCACCAACAAAAGAATCCAGCAGACCTTAATATGGATTGACATTATTTGATGTGTCTCTAGGTTTGAATTGTGATCATGATTGTAATATAACTGTCTTCACTAAACAAAACCAAGATGTATAAGAGGTTTTAGTTCCTATAGATTAATTCTGTTTCAGGGGAAGATTGTGTTAGTACTCTGCATGCTTGTGGCTATTCCGTTAGCAGCTCAGGAGGTTAGGATTCCCTCAGTGGAAGTCTGGAGGGCTAAATCTCTGACTTCTACAATGATCTTTAACATAGCTGCTTAGTCATTTTATTTTAGAGTGCGGGAAATAACTTATTTTTTTCTTTCCCTACTCCTTGAAATGAGAGCTTGCAGTACAGTATATCAACCTTGCTACACTATCACTTTCACTTATTTTTGTTTGGAAATGCTGTTCAACATACATATAGGCAATGTAGCCAAACTCATACATCCGAACTGGGGTCATCATGCATTTTCTTAATAACTTAGTGCTCTTTTGCTGTAGCAAGGTTTGAGCTGTTCTGTTTTCTCCTGTCCATTGTATTAAGTAGACATATGAGAAATTTAAGCTTTAACGTGTGTGTTCACAGTGAAGCTTTGAATATTTTTGGGAAGTCAAACTTCTTATTTACCTTAAGAATAGGATAGATAATACAGTTGTTACTGCATTTTAGAAAGCAAGTTGAGGCAGTGTGTTTGGTTTTTTTAGGTTGTGCTTTTTAAAGTTTAAAGGAATTTCTTTTGGGCCAAGTAGGTTTAGACAGGAAACTTTTATGAGTGTTCACTGTGTTATCAGGTCAGATCAAGTCCCTGTCTTAGAAAAAGACAAAATGAATTCTCTGACCCCTTTTTATTGTAGACTTTAACAATATAAAAGTTTACGCTATGTTAATTTTTACTAAAAAAAAAAGTAATTTTTACTAAAGTAAATTTTGGGTATATATGGAATGAGCATCAGTGTAATTATAAGAATATAGGATTATGGAATAATAATTGAAATTTGGCTTGAAGAGACAGATGGGTTCTAGATGCTTTGCTGAGAGTTTAATTTAATTGCTCTTGGGATGAAATCTGGATCTCATCGAAATGAGTCTGTTTTGTCATTGAGGCATGGCCAGAATTTTAGCTGGAAAGTGAAATTTTTGTTGTTTTCCTAGGTAATTTCTGAAACCTGATACAACTCTTTTGTTATTTTTTTTTTCCCTTTATAACTGAAACTTGGGAAAGAGCAATTCTGAATTAGGTTTTGAGACTGGGCAGAATGCTTTCTGGTTTGAGAGGCACAGGTACTCACAGTGAAGTATGCTGAAATATGCTCTGTTTCTTAGAGAAAATAAACTTGCTAAAATAGCATTGTTTAATTCAGTCATTGATTATGTAATTTAGTTATTTACAAGTAGTTTAATGATGATTATTGTATTTTTTAAAAATACTTCTCAAAATGACTTTATAGTAAGCTTTAAATGAGTAATTTGTATATGCATTCAGACTGGTAATGTGTCTGTTTCTCATACACTTGCTCCTATAGGGTGAAGTCTTCTACGTATTGTCTTCTATCTACCTTTCTGTCTTTGGTTGTACATTCTTTTCTGCAGGTTAATGCCAAAGCCATAGTTGTTGTTCTATGAGAAGCTGGGCTTTTTAAATTTTGGGGTGTTTTGTTACAACTGTAATAAAAATACAAGTGCAAGTAAGCTTAGGATAATTTAAAAGTATGGAGTAAAACAACTATTCAGATAAATAAGATTGTTCTTAAAGGAATATTTAGAAGGCATTTATGAACGGTGAATCCCTTAGAGGTTACCATTCGAGATATCTCTTGCCTAGTGTGTGTGGGGGGTTTTGGTGGAATTATGTAAATACTATGACAGAAGTGCTCTAATTACTGTGGAAACAGCACAGTGCTAATTTCAAAGTAAGTAATGAGTCTCCATACTGTGCTGGCAGCACTGTATAGCCATTGGAAACATTTTTAGCAAAAAATATTTCTAAATTTAAAACAATTCTTACAGGCTGGAACACAATTTAAGCAGTATACTGAAATGAATTGCATTCTTATGAAATTTTTCTTAAGTGGTGATGATTGATTTATTGAGGCATTCAGTACAGAGTCTTCAGAAGGCCTCGGACTTCATTTTCAACCATTTAACAGGGTGTAGTGAAAATAAGTACATCTCTTGTCTCGACACAGACATTTTTTTTGCTGTAACTCTAAAAAGAACTTTATTGAAACATCCTTGAAATAAACCTTTCAGATGCAAGCTAGTTACAAGAAGCACACATAAAAAGCAGTTTCAGCTAATGAGCTGGTTGAAATTTTATTCTTTCTTATGCTTTTCATGTTGCAAGTGTCTTAAAATCTTAAGACGGTGAAGGTAAATAGAAAAGTAAAATTGCTTTGATGTAAAATTGGCCTTTTCATATAAAAGAATATATATGCATATAATTTTATTATTGAGGTAAAGACATTTCAGCTTCAGGTTTTCATGGTATCTTTATGTAAAGCCATTACTGAAATGTCTAGATTTCTAACATCTAAAGCTTTTTTCTCCACGTTGTTTCATTTGCTTTTCTGTCTGCAAGTTGATATTAAGATTCTCCATTAGCGAAGATGTTCCAGTCACGAAGGACTTGCATGCCATTCAGCTCTTTTGACTTTTTCCAATGAGAAACAGAATCAATTGAATATTTTTGTTCATTGATAGATTGAGAGCCCCTACTATTGCCAACCTTTGTAACCTTCAGTAAGTCTTCTGGAGTCTTATTTGTCACTCTTTAAAATGATGGATGAATTAAAAATTAATAGCAATACTTGGTCTTATAATCAGTATTTATTACTTTATTGATGTATTTGTCCCTCATGCTCAAATTTTGATACCTGAAGAGGATTTCTTATTAGTTATTTCCAGTATATCACAGCACTGATTTAAGCAATGCAGCGAAGTGCTGACATGACTTCTTCCCAGACGCCATCCCATTCCTGTCTCACAAATGTAGAGTCTTATTTCAAAGCCCATCTTTATTATTTTCACATATTCTATGTTCTCTTTGCTTTTGTTTGGCTGATTGATGAGCGATGGAGGAAGTGTAGTTGATTTGTCTTTCTGTTTTAATAGAAGGAAAAAATGGGTAAAGTTGAACATCAAAAATGTGAAAAACAAACATCATGCTTTGTTAGGTATTAGCAGTGGTGTTGATTGAAATTTATAATTTGCACCCAATTCAGAGTTCATTTCAAAACAGTGTTTTCTGATCTTTTCCCAAAGAAAGTATCTGCCTCTGTTCTTCAAAGGTTAAATGAGTAAGTTTTCATATTTCATGTATGTGAGTATGTGGGAGTTGCATGTTACATTTCTAAAGCAGCATTACCTTTCTGCTTTGTATTCCATAAGCCAAACTTTCATAGGCTGTTCTGTTTTTATCCAAACTAAATAAGATATTCTGAAGTGGATTAAAAACTTTGTCTTGTAAAAATCTTAATGGGGTTCAGCAAAGAACAATAAAGAACTATCTCAAAGCAGAGGGTATCATTAAAAAAACAGTTGTTTTGGGTTTTTTTTGGGTCTGTACTCAGATTAACAGGATTGTTGACTAATTGCATTTCCTCCTTTGTTATAATATGTGACTTTTGGCTAACAAAAGGTCATGTTAATTCAGAGAATTAATCATGTTGTGAGCGCCTGTGATACTTCCTCAAAGTAGTTTATGTGTTTCACTTGGGCACTTCGTAGGAAAGGTCTGAGTTTTTTCTGTGCCTGTAACCAAAGGATAGTTTCCCCTATGCCAATACCATTCTGATTTGAATCAATTTTGACATTAATAAAGACATAATTTTAAGTTGTGGTGGTTTGCTTTGACCAAGTTTTGGTGGTTGTTTTGTTGGTTTTTTGTTTTTTTTTTTTTAATTTATTTCTTAGAGAAATTGGTGTGATGACAGCTAACTGCAGACTTGCTACGTGAATCTAGATGCTCAGTACTTCAGGGCAGGAGTGAAATTGAATGGAAGGAGGTGTGATTCCTGTGGTATAACAACATTTAATTAAGCATAGTGACCCTTAGCTCAAGTAATCTTGTCATACCTGTATTAATTTTGATTTTTGAAGTAGGTGGTCCTTTTTTGGCACCTAAAGATGCTGCCTAAAAAGCCTGTGAGACCCCACACATTTTAGTCTGTTGCTGCTGCTGAGTTTATCTGGCCAGTGTTGCAATGTAACTGGACCATAGAAGAGGAAACTGGACAATTTTGGTAGGTTTGTGAATAGATACTAGAATTAATATTTCAGAGTAACCAGACTGTGAGAATGCAGTACTAGTGTAGGGGGAGGTGACTTTATTTACTTGTTAACTAGAAAGTATTTGAACAAACCAGTGATAAAAGCACTTCACAAGTAATCTCATACAGACCTGTGAATCTATATGGGCTGTAATTGAAATTCTCAGTGGCATATCTGTCTAATTGGTTGTGGGCATGCTGTAGGAGACAAAAAAAAAATTATTTGTGAATCTCCTAGGAGGTGACCAGGCGCAAACACAAAGCGTGTTGGATACTTGGCTATTTGTATTGTACTTTCTTACGTATTTTCCTGTGTCCAGCCAACTGGGAGGCTGCTTTTATGGACCAAGCTGTAGAGCATATAGCATTGCTATTGTGGAGTAGCAGCATGGAATTCTGCATTATCTGCTTCGTTTCAGAGAGTTGTGTTCATCACCAAAGGAATCCCATCCTGCAGGACAGATTGAATAAGGATTAATTTGTCCTTCACACTTCTTTGCCTGGAAGCCTGATGTTTGGGTTTATAGACAGATATTTTTATCTGCAAGAGACATTGGAGTAGCCTGGGAAGTCTGCAGGATTTTTAGGTTTTACTAATGCATTTCAGAAAATGGCAAACACCGTGTCTGAATTTTACTTGTGATATAAAAGAATTTTTTTGGAAATACGTTATATTGGTATGCATATGCGTATGTTACATACATAGGATATATTGCTTGTTTCTGATTTCAAGGCCTCAAAAGTCAGTGTTGCCTTCTAGCATTTAGTCTCCATTATGTGTCCATATTTGTGGACATAATAAATTTATGGGAGAGTATCCTTGATTAACACATCTGCAATTAAGTATTACAGAATAATTGCACAGTTCTCTACTAAAGTAAACTCAGTCTGTATCACTACTTGTCTTAACACAGAACTGCGAGTACAAGCTTGTTAGGGTATGTTCTGTTAGTGTGGTTCCTCAGCCATGCTTTTGGCAGAGTTTGCTGGCAGTTTTCTGCTCATGGCAGAGAAAGGAAATGTCATGAAAGTAGAGACTGTGGTTTCAGATGTGCTGCCTTCAGAGTGAAAAGAGCCATTGCCTACCCTCCCACCACTGCTCTAGTCTTCAGCTTCAGAGCTTAACTCTTAGAGTAATGGGAGGTAGTGGGAAACTGAACTAAATGAAATAGCTTCTGCCTGTGTCTTGAGTGATGTACGGTGTCCCTGCTGTCAAATACTATTAAGAGGTTATATGACTATATTACAGTGCACAAACCTCTTGTGATGTTGGTTTGAGAGGCATGACATTTTGTGAACAAGCTTTTATGGCAAATTACCTTTTTTCCTTTGGGATGGGAAAGCATATATGCCTTTGAGACCTCCTTGGTTCAGAACTGACACAGTAAATCTTCTCATGCTCTTTTGGCTGGTAAAATCAAGCAAGGCAAGTTCACTTCTTTGTTTCATTTACGGTAGCCATTAATGGCAGCTTTGAATTTGTATGGTGGAGGGAGAGCAGAAGCTGATGTGTTCCTGTGTGAAATTCGGAAACAAATACTGGTAGAAATTGACAGTTTAATTTCATAAGCTTGTAACTGACTTTTCCTGTGTGAGTTGGTAGCTGCATACCAAGTGTTCCTTTCCTTTTTTTTTTTTCTTTTTTCTACCAGGTAACATCACTCTTCACTAATGGAAAGATTTCAGAATTATTGTAGTTTATTTCATCTAATGGTATTACTGAGTTTTCAAGTCTCATGCTTTTTCCCTTAAAAACTGTAGTGATCAGGTAAATGTACCCCAAGAGAACAGTAGTCTCAAAGTTGGAGTATTTTTCAAAGTTATCACTGAAACAAGAAAAGCAATTTTAAAAAATATGTAAAAGAAATTGAGATGTACATCTAACCCACCTAACTGGGTTTCTGAACATTTTACAGAACTTGATTAAATACACCTAGATTGGCATGCAGTTTCTTCTTACATTTCCTTTTTTACCTAAAATTTTGTTGTAATGATTTTTAGGAACACTGGTGTTGAATCTTTTTCCAAATTGTTTTCCTGTTGCAAAGCATCAGAAACTTAGGGCAGGGGGAGGATCTTACACAACTTGGGGTCAGTTGTTTTTCTATTACACACAGCTCTGGTCTCTCTGGATTAAATTTATACACCTGGTTTCCATCTTACTGTCACTGCAGCCCTAAATATGGGACGCATAAAGATTTATGGTTTTTTTCTTCTCAAGAGCAATTAACACTGCATATTGATACCAACTGCAATCTGATACCATTGTATCATTCTAATTGTCATCCTCTTTCAGACTGGAAATTTAACAAAGCGCTGGGTTTTTTGGCATACAAGGTGGTTCTGAGTAAATTAAGTGGTTTTGTGTTTTTGGTTCACACTGTTGGAATTTATCAGGATGATGTAGTGAGTGTCCTTTTGCAACAGGGAAGTAAGTGACAGGATGCTTCCTGTGCTGTTAGCAGTTCATTTAGAGGTTGGTCAAAGTAGAATTACTCACAAATAGCTGGGAATTATTTGAAGATTGTTTTGTTTTTAATGAGAAACAAGTATATTAAGCTGACTGTAAGAATAAAAGATGCTAATGCTGTGTAACAACTCCTGTTCAGGTGAAACCAAACATCTAGCTAGCGTATAATTAAAACTTTTAACACCAGGGAAACTGAATTGATTGGCTGTTAGCACCTTTACCCATGGTATTCCTCTGAATTTTGAGGTTATTGTTTGATTCCTTTCTCAAGTGGAAGTTACTTGAAGCCTCCCTGTTTTCCTTTAAGCTGAACCTCACACTGTTGATACCAGTGCAAGTCAGTGGAGTAAGAATCGTTCTCAATTATTTTTGCCAGTTAACAGTATTCATGCAATTACATATTATTTTGTAGTGTAAGATGCTCCATAGTGTGTAGGCAGACTAACTGTGAACTTCTTATACTGGTAGGCTTTTCTGAAAACAGGCTGGAAGCCACGAGTAGAGGGAACTGTTTTACTTCAGCCTCTGCTACTACTATGTTATTATTTATGCTTACTGCTGATGGTTTTATACTGTTGCCCTCTACAGTAAACCAGAAACTTTCTACTTAAAAGCATCTACATACTTGAAAATAAATAAGTTAATACATTCTTAAATTTTGCTGGAATTCTGCAGGAAGATGGGCAAAATGCTGCTTCTCCCGTTCAGTTTCTTTTCTGTTGATTCATTTCCAGAGACTAGATGGCAGTCGAGGAATGCTTTTTGTGGCTGTGGGATTTAACTCATGCTTGGTGTTTAGAAAGTGCTATTGCTTACGGATTGGTAATGTCTCAACAGAATGGTTAATATTTCTGGTTTTCTTCTTCTCACTTTATCAAGCTATTGAATTTCAGGTTTCTTACACAGAAGCACAGCTGCTTCTTGAGATGTAGTGGGTAATAACCTAATAATGATTTCTTGTCTACTTTAAATAAACTTAGTTGGAACATACATAATACCTCTCAAAATATTTCAAGAACAATGAATCTTTATTTAAGACTGTTATAGCTTATAGTTAAACATAAAATGTCCTGGATTTTCAGAAGAAAGTTCTTGTTACAGTTGTCACCAAAGGTTTTATTTAAATGAGTCTCTTTTGGTCATAAAAAAAGAATGCTTGACTTCTTACTTATTTTTATTTTATTTTTTTATGTGGAATGTCACAGAAACGTGCCTGTTTTAAATGTTTTAGTGACTTTGACAACTACTTTCCTAAATTTACAGAGAAGTATGTTGTAACAGAGACGGTAGTTTTTCAGAGAGCTGTCAGAGAGATCTAAATGTCAAGCTTTCTTCCAGTGTGTGTCCGTGAGATCTTATTAACATAAAAAATGAAGAAAAAGTTTTACATGGACAAATCACTTAATCTTTCAGCAGTTTCTGAGAAACTGTTTACTCTCTTTCTGGAAACCTGAAATCAACTTCAGGTAGATCTAGAAAAATTGAGCCTAAAATTTGGCCATAAAAACGAACTATGTTCAAAGTAAGCACCTTTAATGGCAGTCATAAACTAACCTTGTCTTCATAGTGGTTGTTAAAGTTCTCTTTTCCCTGGTATCCAGTGATAGGACGTGTGGGAATGGTTCAAGGCTGTGCCATGAGAGGTTCAGGCTAGACATTAGGAAGCATTTGTTTGCGGAGAGGGTGGTCACACACTGGAACAGGCATTTGAGAGGTTGATGCCCTGAACCTGTCAGCGTTTGAGGGGCATTTGGACAATGCCCTTAATAACCTGCTTTAACTTTATTTCATGCCTGAATTGGTCAGGCAGTTGGACTAGGTTATTGTAGGTCTCTTTCAACTGAAATAGCCTGTCCTATTTCTGATCTTTGCTCAAATACATTTCCATCAACAGGAGTGCAACATGGTACTGCAAGAGTAACTGAGTAAGTCTGAGTAAGTAAGAGTAAGTCTGATTGTAAGCTACTGATGATATGTTTTTACAAAGAGATTAAAGTATAACTAATTAATGGAATGTGCTATAATATGCTGTCATTAATCAAAGTGACCTGTGATTACCCTTATGTTCTTTAAATAACTTTGAAAATATGTACTGGAAATAGCCTAGCATGTTTACCTTTCATAATATACAAGCAGTTTTAACAATAAAGTTTTTATAAATTAATTACTGTGATGTCAGATTAATATTTCCCCAGGTTACTGATAATGCATTTATAGAAACTTTGTCTGGGGAAGTAATATGTGAATGCTAACATCAAAGGTAGGCATGCCAGAAAGTTATTTATATATTGAAGTTGTAGATAATGTGATCTTTTACTGCCAAACTTTGGGTTTGTACGTGTACTTTCTATAGTTTCATTTTTCTTCCCACAGTGATGATATCCATTCTTTTTTTTTTTTCTTGAAACTTTTAAGGAGTTGTAATCTTTAGTATTAAATGATCGTGCATTGTTCATGTGGTCTTTTTTGAGCCAGACATGTCCTTTATTTGTAGCCTTTTTCCATCTCTTTATGCAGTATGTGTGTTCCCTGCTGTTGGGGTTATCAGTTTATTCAGCATTCCTAGCTCATCTGTTTCTCACCTAGTGCTTTTGCTGTTGTGTTGCATCAGGAGACCGAAGCACTGCTGCCTGTGCTCAGCTGAAAAGCTTTCTGGAGGGAGAGCTTGGGGACAGTGTTGTAGTTTGACTTGGGATTTCACAGTCACAAACTTAATCTCTTTCTAGGTTGTACCATCTTGAAAATCTAGTGCCTTGTAAATTTTTAATATGCATAATTCTTTTTTACTATACCAATAAAATAAGGATTAATCTCTTACTGTAACTTCTAATAACTGCTGAACTGTAATATGCTGTAAGGTTGTAGTTGATGCATCTTCACAGAATTTTTTTTTTCCTGTTCTCATTGTTGCCCTGAATCTCTTCATGATGATAAGGTCAGTTAAGTACACATTAGTAACAATTTTAGTGGCGTGTGCTGTGTAATGAGCTTCAGTTCATTATACAGTAGTAACAGTAACAATAGAGGTCAGTAAATATAGGTTCTACCTGCACTAACGTGATGATGGAACCTGCACTTTATCTCACAGGTATTTCAAGGTGACATTGGTGACATCTACTTTGATACTATGTTTCCCAAGTAGATAGTGCTGGGAAATCCTCAAAGTGAACTTACACATGACCCTGCGATTAGAAAGGCTTCATATTCACAGTTGTGTTTTCTAGCATGGAGTTGCCTCAGTGTGGTGCAGGAATGTATAATTAGGGAAACATAATGAAATATGCTGTTGACATAAAAGTATGCTGGGCATCTCAAATGCTGACCTTCTCTGACAGTATTAGACTTCTGAAGTTCTGATATGAAGTAGTAAAGTGGCTTATCTAGGTCTATTAGTTAGCACTCTGACATACTGCATTTTTATCTTGTGCTTTTATAGTGCTTTTGTGATGCAGTGACAATTGTGTTCGACTTCCTTATGTATTTGTGGCCACTGTTTGTAATCTGTTTGTCATGCTCACTATGTTTCTTGCAGTATAATAAAATAAGCCATGTTCATACTGATTTGGAACATCAAAGCATGGCATAGAAACGATTTATCAACTAACAAACCAAAGCTGGCTCACAAACACACCTACATTTTGTAGAATTGTTTAAAAAATACATTTTAGATAAAAATATTATAGTTCCTGGAAAAATGGAAATGAATAAAAACCAAAATGAAGTAAATATACAGGCAGTTTGTTCCTCTCAAATGTTGAATCCACTTTTACTTTAAGTGTCTTCCATTTTCTGTGAAGTTTTTTCATAGTCTGTTTATTATTTTCCACAGTGCCCTGATACATAGGTTTGTCTATGGTTTGTGGGTTTTTTTTGCTTGCTTGGTTTTTTGTTTGGGGTTTTTGTTTGTTTGTTTTTTTATTTTCCTGGAAATACTTAGAGTACTATATGTAAACAAAACATTTCAGGTAGGACTTGTAAAGATAACAAAACCAGGTGGTTCTGCCTGAAGTATTCAGTCTTTCCTTTATATAGCTTGTGTTTTGGAAATTGCATGTTAATTATTTTTTCTCCTTCCTAAGTCAATAAATAACTTCCCTTGCAGAAATGTTTGAAGTTCTTTGTCAAAATAAAAACAACCTTAAAATACTTAGCTCTTTTCATGATGTGTAATAAAATATGATAGTCCTTTGTGAACACTATAGGAAGACTGCTGAAGAACAGTTGGAGCAACAGTTTGAATAAATGCCTAATAATGTTCTTTCTCTTCACCTCTATCTCTGGTAAAGCAAATGGTAGTGAACAAAGGGATAGCTTTCCAGGTCAAAATTGTTGTGCACTTTATTCATAGTCTGTATGCAAGTATTCATTTAAGTATTTAGTGATGATTTTATCCACTAAGAAATAATAAACCACTTCTTTTACTTAGTATTTGGTAAATTTTTCAGGATTGGTCTTGTGAGTCATCTTTAGGTGTAGCTGTTAAACCAAAGGAAAATCTGCATTTCTGCTCTTAGAAAAGAGGCGGGTGTAAAGGACCAGAGTCTGGTCTTGATCCTTAAAGCTGTGGCTTTTATTTGTGGGATATGGGAAAGCAGAGCTCTCAAGTTAGAGCTGTATAACTTTAACAGTTTTCTTAGACCTACTTTGTGTTACGATGACTTGGTATTAATAAATTTAGCTTTCTCTGAATAATGAAGTAAACCAGAATCTGTGTTCTCAGATGAAGTGCTACTTTTTGTTGCCTGATGTGGCTTTCCAGTAGCATGGTGGTAGCAGCACCTGACTGCTCAGTAAGCTTAATGTTCTACAGCATTGACCTCTTGGGTTTTTCCTACTGTTGGTGTTTTAAAGGAAGAGAAGTTGGTTTCTGTCTTTTAAACACTGACTTGATTTGCCCACATTACAGTCTCTTTTTCTTTAACATCTATCAGACTAGGTATAGTATGTATAATTCCATTTAGTACTAACACTAAATTACATTTTTCTTGTACTCTTAGTATACCCATACAATACGATATGTTTCCCTCTAGAAAGAACTGTATATGAACCGCTATCTTAAAGACAAAAAGGCAGCAGAGCTTGGTGCTGCTAGTAGAAACTGTTGAAGAAGTTTTGTTGCCCCAAGAAGTCAAGATAGCACATGTTCCCTCTTCTTCCTTTCAATGCTATTACAATAGTGTGATATGAGAGCTAAAATAAGGTGATTTAGTGTCATCTTTTCACAAGCTGGTTTTGAATTAAGTGTGCAGAGCAGTTCAGTTTTAAAATGCTTCCAACTGGGGAGAAGGCAGGATATTAATGAGAAGAAAAATCTTGTAAGTATCCCATAGGCATCAGGCAGGAAAAGGTTTTAATCTTGTTTCATCTAGCACAGTTTATTGTATTGTATTACTACAGGTGTGATGATTTGTTTGCGAAGGTGGTCTCTGGTAAGGTTGATCTTGACCTCTAAAGAGAGGAGGCTGCTGATAGCAGTGGATATGTGCAAATAGCAGTGCAAATGTAACAAAGCTTTGAAATAAGCTTTTCATGACAGTAGGGTAAAAGAAATATCATGAGAGCAGCTATATCTCACACTTTCTTTCTTGCAGGATATCTTGAATAATCTTGACTCCTGTGATCTTGAAGATGATGATCTCATGCTTGATGTAGACCTGCCTGAGGACCCACCTCATGACAAAGGTTAGTAATTTAGTCAAGTGAGCTTATTGTGAACTGCAGTATGGGCTTAAGAATTTTTTTGAGTAGCATTTTGATTTCTGCTTTAATAAACCAAAGCACTCTTCAACTTTTTTTTTTCCCCTTTAAGTAACAACTCTTCTTAACTACATGAAGTGTGATTTTTACTTTCCCCAAAATACAAATCTTGCATTTGAAGAATTCAGAAGTTAGAAATTTACTGCTGCATGTAAAAAAAACCAAAAAAAAACAAAAAAAAAAAACAAAAAAACCCCAGGCAGCCTTATTGCACACTATTTGTTTATTTAAATTATTTTATAATAAATTTCAAACTTTTTGTTTCTTCAGTTTTGTGCTTCAACTATATTTGAAAACTTTGAAACAGCATTTTTCAGCTTTGGTGAATGATGATGTAATTTGTTTTGAGATGTTTGTTTTATTCTACAAGATGACAGTATCTCCTAATATATTTTATACAATTCAGGGTAACAGAAGCCTGAAGGCTTAGGATGATTTTTTTCAAGATGTCTTTTATGCACTTTTGTTGTCACTGAGGGTACTGAGAAATTTCTCATAGAGAGGATAGTACTATAGATGCACTAAAATAATACAATAGAATGTATTAATAATATAGATGCCACTAAAATAATACAAATCCAGGCTAAATCAGGTAAGCCAAATCATGACCACACTTTCTCATGTTCAGGCCTCGAAAAGTATGAGACATCTGGTTTTGGTCCTTCCTGAGCAACTTGTAAGAATTTTCATTGCCATGTGATGATGGATATTAGCTTTAGCTCTGTGTTCAATGAAGGCTAATATTATCTTCATACGAACAGAAACATTGAATGTGGAGTACTGTTACGCCCTACGCTGTACAAACACACTGAAAGAAAAATTCTTTTGTTATTTCGTGTACTGTTGTGCTGCCTCCTGCAGCCAGGGGGGAAATTCAGATTTTTGAGAGTACCTTTGAATTCTTTGGGTGAAGACTCTTGCGTGTATGTTATGATGTCAAATAAACAGTAAAAGAATACATAGTCTTCTATCTACCATGTGATGTTTTAATAGTGTGCACATGTGAAGTGCAGTTCTTAATCTTTTCAGTCTCAGAATATTTTTTTCAAAGCACTAGGTGTACAATTCTTTTTTCATTTTTTTTTTTTAATGAATTTTCCAGAATGGGTAACAACTTAAACTTGGAGGATATTCTTTAAGTAAGGGTAATTCTAATTCTGCCGGGGAAAAACTATAAAAGAATTTTAAGGGGAGATCAATTTCTTGTAAGATGCCGTGTTTATAAAATGGGCACTGCATCTGCATCAGTAATTCCATCTCCCATCATTAAAGGCTGTTCAAAATACATGCATTTTAAAGGTGTTTGCCACAAAATCATAAAAAGTTAATGTTTGCTATTTAATCTAGGTACAGATGAAATAAGGTTTTTAATTCAATGCTTTCTTAATTGAATTAATATATTAAACATAAAGCCAATTCCAGTTACACAGCTAAGTATCAGTAATGTTTGTGTAGATGAAATATGTTTTGTGACTGACAATTTGCTGTGGCAGCTGCTGACTCAGGAAGAGAAACTTACTGTTTGAGATCAATATTAGGTAATTACTATTATTTTGATATTTTTAAAGTTAGGTTTCCATATAAAATTAGTATGACTTAAACTGGGTATCTCTGCAGTACTCACTTCCTATCTTGAAATCACTGGATTTTTAGCCAAGAGGATCCAAGAATAAGAATTCAAAAGCCATCTCCAGGCTTTCCCTCAAGTAAACATGACTACCTGAAAATGCAAAATTTTTTCGTTGTTACTATCCATGTGTCTTTACTCAATGTCTCAATTTCATTTTCCAAAGCTGAAAAACATCATAATGAAATTACTTCTAAATTTATCAAGGACTTATTTTGAATAGACCTACTTGAATTTTCATGTGTTAAGAGCTGTAGAAGGATCCCTCTATAAAAGAAAATACATCTTCTGTTACTTTAGGTGAACAAGTAAGTTTATTTCCTTACCTAATTTTTTGGTCATTGAACTAGGTGATAGAAACTATATATAAGTATTTGTTAAGATGTTTAACAGTACTTTTTGCCAACTCTGGTTTTTGTAATTATATGTTGCTTCACTGATGTCAGCCTCTTAAGACTTTCCAGGTCGACAGAAACTCTCCTTGTTTCACTTTGGAGTCTGGGATGCCGCTTGGACACTATTTATAGAAACAGTTCTAGCTCAACAAGTATGCAGTGAGTGAGGATGGCAGTTTTAAATCACAGGGTAAAACTGGGCTCCCTTCCCAACTACACGCAGGCTGGGAACTAAGCAGGAAGGAAGGCCTTTTTATGAGCGTCTTATGCGCAACTATGCCTGAGTAGGCAGCTGAATAAAACAATGTTCTCTTGTGTAGAGATATTCTCCTAGCAAAGGACTGACAATGTGAAGAAAAAACTCCTTGGGTAAGTAAAGAAGAAAGTGCGATGGCAGGATAGCAGTTTATGACCTTTTTTTTCTGTGTCTGCACGGGTAGCAGTTGTTTTGGCTTTGTTTCTACCGGTTTATGAGCTGTTGCCAAATATAGCTTTTCTTCCCTGAAGAAGTTTGTGGAATCTGCTTTGCTTTGCAAAAGTTAGCGTCTTAAAGAGATTATTTTGTTTGCTTGTTTTAAACCTTGCTTGTTGTCCAGGTAAATAAAGATTAAATGTGTCAAGTGTAAAAACAAACAAGATGGACAGGATGAGATACTATGAATAGTAAGTAATGAAACTGTTCTGTTTGGGAATGAAGTACTGGCATTTTCTAAAATGTCGTCCTTCTGTGTGCATTTGAACTTTGTTTTAAAGGCCTGAAGGATTCAGTAAGACAGGAAAAACTCTATGTTCAGTTTTTTCTTCCCCATAGCTCTACCTTCTCCAAATGTTTTTCTGCTTAAACTGGAAGTGCTGTTAAGGCTGAATTCTGTAGTTTCTGCTACAGGTTACTCTTATTCTTGAAACAAGTTCATATGCTAGTGAAAATGTGACATCATAACAGAAGTTTGCTTGACAGTTCTAAAATGCATACTTTTTTTGGAGCAACTTAAAAAAAAATAAAATCCCACTGATTTCACTCTGCATCTGTTACCAGCATAAAGTAAATAATTTATTTACAAGGTCTTATGAACAGATTTTGTAAGTTCTTTTTTTGTTACTTTATGCTCTCTGTAGAGGAATGTGAAAATATGAGCCGTTATGATAGACAAGACAGAAGTGCTAGACAACATCAGGAAGGCTTCTGGAAAAGAGCACCACAGCATCGGTGGAATACACAGGATCACTATCATCTTGGCCATACTGATCACTATATCCATGGCAAAAATGATTTGAACAGGTAAAGGACTTCTCTCTCTCCTCCCAAACAATTAAAATACTGTGATGAGAAACCCTCTTTTGGCACTAGAGGGTCTCAAGTGATACTGATTCCAAGACATTTTCAGAATAGTACAATGTCTGTAATTAGCATGTTGAAGTGGGAGCACAAAACTTGTTTCTGTCACAGTTTTTAATCCAAATATTTGTTACTTGTGTGTTACTTGTGTTTGTATGATATTGTAAACACCTGACTAAATTACTGTATATGTTCCAAAGAAAAACATTGTGATGCCTTATTACTTGCATTTTGTAAGTTTGGACAGCTTTTTACTTATTAATTTGTTTTTTAAATTGTGTGTAATCCTGTAGTTATTATAGTCTGTCTTGAATGATGGTTTATAGAAATTCTGGTGAGAGAAATGATTTTAAGGTATTGCAGTGGTTAATCTGCGAGAGATTTATGCAAGTGGGAAGGAAAGTCCAGCATTTAAGGGAAATAGTGTTGATGCGTTCTGTTTTTTATTTTCTGCTGTATACCATAGTATATGAATATAGCCCATGTTACACAATACTTTCATTTTTACTAAATGCTCTCAAGCTCTACTTTGTCATCACTCTGTGGTTTTTTTTTTGTTTGTTGGTGTTTGTTTTTTAAGGGGCTCAAGCTACCTAGAATCTCCTATTAGTCACTTTGAAAACTATGAAGCACCAAATTTTTACCAGACTTCTAGACAGCTGGTGGGCTTACCAGAGAATACTGTGATGCTTGATGAAATGACCCTTCGGCACATGGTCCAAGACTGCACAGCTGTAAAAACTCAGTTACTGAAACTGAAGAGAGTACTGCACCAGGTGAGCTGTTAAAGTGGAAAAGAAACAGTAAAGTACATTGGAGAATGAGCCTAGATGGGCTAATAAGGCAGTTTGGCCTTATTAGGTTATGGTCACCGCCTTTATACATTGAATTGTAGTGTATTAGGAAGTGTGCACTTAAAATAGTGATTTTTCTGCCTTTTTTTTTTTTAACACTTAACTGACTGCAAAAAAACATTAAATATTTTTATTCTGCTTCTCTGGGGAAACAATGCTAAACTTAAAAACGAACAAAAAACCAATAGATGTGAAAGCCAGCATTTGTTTATTAAGATCTTAAAAAGCTAAGAGTGGAAAAAAAAACCCCAAAATTAAAATCAATCCCATTGATCAAACTTGGATTCAGCACATCAATGCTAATAGCTTTTTCTTAAGGCTTTGTTTTCCTTATTCTTCTCATCTTCTCTGAGTGTTTTGACAAGAAGCTTAGCAAATTCTGCTGGATCATCTCTGTGGGAAGTGCTCAAATTTAACCTTTCTAGTATGTAATCACTGAGTTGTCATAAAGCTTTTTAAGGAGATTTTTCATTTCCCCTCAAAACTTGGCAAATCATGGGAGTTGGTAAACTGCTGGATGACTTGGCAATTGCATGGCATTTCAGATACAAAACTTCCTTTGGTACCTTAAAAAAAGAAGTTCACAAGGCTTTCTATGGAGGCATGTACAGATTAGTATTGAGAAGTATCTGTGTGATGTTCTCTTCGATTCTAGATTTACTGGTGGTGTTTTCAAACATAATATAATGGAAATAAGTTTGTGGCCTAGAAGTAAGACACCAAAACCAAATGCAGCAAAACAAAGCCAATCAGCAGTGGGACTAATTCAAGGGTATGACTGTGCCTTTTAGAAATGTAAGCATTTGCTTCCCATGGTAACTGAAAATACTGGAGATGTTTTGCCACTGACAAAATCAAAAATACAATACTAAGAAAAATAATGTAGTGCCAGAGAGGGGAGGTGTGTTTTTCAAACCCAGTGTCTGAGCAGTGGGCTGTGTAAATTGCTTCCCAACAACCTCAGGCATGCAACAAATATGTGAGATAGCAGGGAACTTCTTGTCCAGGCAGATCTTTTAATGCCGTTAACACAAGGCCAATTAAACAGCTAGATAGATGATCTGTGTATGTGTAGTTCATAGCCAAATAGTGTGTGCCTCTGCAGAATATTGTATTTTACATCTTTTTTTTATTAGTTTATAATAGACAAACCTAGCCTCAAGTAGCTCAGATTAAGCTCTTTTAAAAAAACTCACAGAAGAAACAGTTACTCCTTGTATTTGTTATTCAAAGTTTGCCACTTCTCTTGGCAAAGTCTTGATCTTTTCTCCCGCCCTGCAGTACTGATTTTTGTAATAGCAAGTATTATTTTTTCCCTTCATATTTTGTCAAACATACTTTTCTGTTTTCCTGACCTAACCGTCCCCTGTTTTAACTTGCTGTTTCCAAACCTTGTCACTGGATTTCTGATGTTTATTCTACTCTCCTGTGTGTGTTCCAGCCTCATAATCAAACAGGATGAGTAGTAACGTGAAAGGAAATTAATCTGCTAGAGAGAGGAAGACTTTTTAGAATTTTGCTACCTGTATTTGCTAAACAATTAGAGTAAAACTTGCATGAAACATGTTTTCATTATTTTTAAGTGTTAAACTTTTCCTGAAAATACTGAGTTTCATACTAACAGAAATGCAAAACAAAACAAAACAAAAAACACCAACACAAAACATTGTTTTTCACGTATTGTAAAGAACAGAAATATAATTTTGAAAACAATCACGTGAATTTCAACAATCCGAACACTGAACTAGAACTTGATATCAGTCTGGGTCATATAACAGGCAAAAAAAAGCAAGATGCCAAGTCAGCTTCTTTCAAACACTAGCTTTAGTATAAGAAGCAGAAGTTGTTTACACATTTGCTGCACCTACACTATTCTTTTAAATGTATACATGTTCCGTTTTTCCAATATTATTTCAATTGGATAAGTAAAAATAGAGCTGTAGTCAGGTCTTGGGCTTGAGGTCTCACAGGAACAGTTACAGTAAGATACTAAGATGTAGTAATGAAATTCAACTTTATACAATTATCTAATCAACTGTAGTGTGGCTTACTGTAGGTCATAGCATGTAATGAATGTATACTTAGCAGATTCCTATGGAGACTTAATGTGCTGTACTGGATTCATTGCTGTGACTAGCTCACGTAACCATATTCATATTATCTTGAATATTGCTAGCAGCCTAGCTGTAACAGGATGGGTTTGGTGTTGTGTTCCCAGTTCTGCTTGGGGAAGAAAAAAAAGTAGTTACTTGAGTGGTCTTGCCTTTTTTGAACACTGTGACCAGGGTAAGGATACCAGCAGTATGTGTTGCCTACTTCTTCCTCATATACCACTGTTTGATAGGTCTTCAGGCAGTTGAATCAGGAATAGGAGTCTAGAGGAGTGTAGAGGTTTGTTGTGGGATTTTGTTGGTGTTTTTTTTTTTTTTTTTAATTTTGCACTGTAGTTAATATAACGCTCTCTGATTTTGCAGTAATGTTGTACTAGCTTATATGAAGTGAAAACTGTATGTTCTTCTCGTACTAAACACAGTTGTAATTATTTACAGGGAGATGTTGAGCTACTGGTAAATATTCTCAGTTAATACTTAACTGGACCATTAACTTTGTATTGTAAGAAGAAAATGCTTTGGAAGTATAACTCCAGTAATAATTGACATCTAAATGTTAATCACTCTTACATGTTGACTAAGGTATTTCATTTGCATGCATAATAGGAAGTAAGTTTTCTTCTGATCTTACAAATTTCTTCCTCCTTGCTCCTCCTTAATTTCTGCTGGTGCTTTAAGCTTGCCAAGTTGTGGCTACAAAGCTGATGTGTTAGAACATTCTTATTTACAGAAGAATTGTACTATTTCTGATGCCCTGCAGCCTTTGATCTATGCAAGGATTGACCATCCTCTGTAGTAACTCATTCTCAAGGAGTTACTGGCAGCAATGGTTTAAAACTACTCTGTCTTATCTTGGAGAAGCATTTACTGATATTTTAAATAGCGCTGAAACACAAAGCGGTCCACAGAACTGAGATCTGTAAAGCTCTTACCTATGGGGGAGGCAAGTTTTATTAAAAATGTTTCTTTTCAACTTACTGGTCATGAATGTAGAAGACTCTATTTTTCAAGCAGAAATCTTCTTTGCAATTTATCAGATATGACTAGCCCCTTTCTATGAAGAGGTATGAATGAAAAAAAAACAAATCCATAATGCAAAATTGTTTAATGTACCACACCAATATGTTTTTGCTGAGGCTTTAAATTAGTAAGTTGCTTGTGTACCTTTGAAGCGTACATTCAGTGTGTTCTTGTCATTCTGCCTCAGGTGAGATCTGTAAGAGAGATTTATCTCTGTTATAAGAAGCCTTGAATACAGGGAAGAAACAGATTTGATTAATGAATCACAAAGGATTGTTTGTCATGTATTCAATTGTGTAAATTGCACTTAGAGTCATTTATTTTTTTTAGCCACAAAATATTTCACCTTAGTGACTTAACTGTGTTTCAAAGAAATAGAACCAAAGAAATCAAAAACCAATAGCAAATAAAATTGGCAAATTTGAAGTTTAAACAGTTGGTTACCTGATGTACTGTTATCGTAAGTCTTTGACAATGTGCAGTGGAAACTGTATGGCACTTATTTATAGCTAAAGTTTGAATGAAACTACACTCAGATGTTAAGTAGTCAGCAGGTAAATAGCACCCTCTACTTGATGGACGCTTAGTGACTTTTCTGTTTGCATCTTCATAAAAATGCAAAGGAGACTATTCAAATGAGTAATTTGTACCAGAAAAAAACTTTGAAATGGGAATCAAAGGCTAGACCTCAATAAAACTTTAATAGCCTTTCATAAACTTTAGAAACATCTAGCATTTTTTAACACCTTCATGAACTAGAGATGCTGAAATGTTGAAAGAATTCTCAAGATGAAATTATTAGTATGCCATGAGTAAAATATTCTTTTAAAGTCCTACATGTTAAAAGGCAGCTTATGGTGTTAGTGAACTGCAAGATAATCTCTGAAAATGCTCTTGCTTCTAATGCATTAATTTTTGTGGTAGAAGAATTGAAAATATGTTAGCATAATGAAACTAGCTTTTGTCTTCAATCTTTGAGCTTTGTATATTCCTGTGAAGATAGGTGAGAGTTTTTCTGAGAGAGTACCCTTTATCTCATCTTCTCTACACTTCTAGAAGTTCTACAGATTTTCTTTAGTTAAAAACATGTAAAATAAAGTCTACATGTAATAACACCCAAAGAAAGCAAAGGAAAAAGGCAAGATGGAGAGGACAGACAGTGAGAACAGCTGCACTGTCTGTACACTGTACAGAAGGGTCCTTGTTTATAATGTTGAAATATATTCCAGGGACTATGATGGTGTGCTTAGTCGTAGGTTGACTTTTCTTTTGGTTGTATTTTTCTGCTGAGAGTATAGGAGCGAATGTGGCGTTTTTCTACTGATAAACAGCTCAAACACTACACTGTTGAAAGCCCAGCCATCTATAGTCAGTAAACTGCTGCTGTGTATAATCAGCACAGTAGGTTAGGAAAGGTAGTGAGGTTTTTTTATTAGGCTATTTTTGATTAAATACTTGCATTTGATACACTTTATTCATAAATAATATGGCACTAAATAAAAATTTACGTTTAGTGCTCTGTTTACCAAAAGCCATGTGTCAGTTCTTGGGGAATTTGGAAGGTGAAGCAAGCACAAGGATTTGTGGCATACTAAATATTTCATGCTTAATACCATGAGATGATTTTAAGAACGGCCATTCAAAAATACGTGTTTCAATTTGTGGCTGTTTATATTTGGGTGAGTTGGGTGTACCTGTGGCAGCCAGGTTGGAGGGAAGAAAAGCTCCATACATTAATCTTAGGATATGTTTATAATGGGATGCTTAATTTCCCACTGACACTGTTAGAACATTATTTTTTTTTTCAGTTGCACTGTGTTCATTATTGTATGTGTTAAGATAATTAAGACAGTAGTAAGGGAATTGATGTAAATTAACTTAGTAGCTGCTCTGCTAGTGTATCTTAATCAGGTATGGAGTAGTAAGGAGGAGTATGGTAGTAGGGCTGGAGTATTTGATTTAGATTGCCAGAGAACATATGATATTTTAACTTTGTAATTGGGTCATAATCTGCTGTAACAGAATGTGCATTTTAATGGAAGTAAAAGGTATACCAGAGATACCAGTTGTACAGCTTTTAAAAGCCATGAAGGATACTTTGCTTGAAATAGCTTGCCTTGTTTTCTGTTTATCCATTCCCATGATTGCTTCTTCATAATTATAACTGTGACCATTTGATGTGTCTTGTCTTGTGAAAGCATGCATTTGGTTGTACAGTTATTTAAAATAAATGTTAATGAAATCTGTTAATTGCTGCTCGTTTCCTCTAGAACTTTAGAAATGTCTTGGATTAAATAATGCTTGTCTCTTTATTATATTATTGTGCAAAATTATTTCAAAACACTGTATTAGAACTTGTTTATAATGTAGACTGTAAACTGCTGCTTCCTCAGCCTGCCACTTGCTGGCAGTCTGCCCGGAAGCGACAAGCTACTGCTTGTGAATTGAGTGCAAATGCGTGTTGCACAGTGTAAGCGTAAATATTTGTGATAAGGAGTGAGAAATCTTGAAACTTGACTGCTCTCGCAAGTAATAGTCACTTTAAATAAAAAAAAAAACCAAAAAACAAGAAGTGTTTGGCTGCAAGTAATCATTAGTGGCTCTAGAAAAAAGCAAAAATTGAATTGTTAAAACTTCATCAGCCTTTTTGCTGATGTCGTCTTGATGTTTCACTGCAATTTCGTTAAAAATCTATAACAAATATTTCTTATGGATTAAAACCCAATAAAGATACCTTATGGACATAAAGAGCATAAAAAGGTCCATTGTGGGTTTTTTAATTGATCTTTAGCATTTGAGCTATGGTTCTACTCTTGTGGTTTTGGGGAGTTGCTGATTCATCCGTAGTGGTTTATACAGGTTTTGAGGACAGGTTTTGAAACATTCTGCAAGTGCAATCTAATGCACTGAGGTTATTGCTAAAGAAACTTATCCCTAAGAACCCTAAAAAATATAGGAAAGCAAATATAAAGTCAAAGGTTAACTTTTTTTTTTCTTTAAGAAGGTAGCAGATGGAAGAGATGAACAGAAAGGGGAATACCAGAGAAATACTTCCACAGCAAAGGAATAAGAGTTATAGTTTTCTATAGCCATAAAATAACTGTTGTAATTACGCTGTGAGTTTGTGCCACACTGAGATTGGACACGTCATGGCACAAACCTGAGAACATATCACAGATTTAGGGTGCTGGATGTAATGGCTGTGTGTGGTTTTGTCCCAAGAGGAAAATTCACAGTAAGAGAGGTCAGACATTGTAAGGGAGTTGGCAGAAAGATGATGTGACTCCATCCTTGAAAGCAAGATTACAAGGTAATTGTTTCAGCAAGTAGTGTCAAAGTTCTGTTCTTGTTTTTTTTTCTCTGATAGAATGATGAAAATGTGTCGCTCCAGGACGTGTCACTCTCTGTTCCATCAAGTCCAGAACCACAAGAACCTGAGTCAACTTTTAAGGTGAATAACACTGATTTACTCTACCAAATAAGAGATACAAACCTGTTCACATTTAAAAAACAAAAACCAGGAAGTTCTGTATCACTGTGTAGTCCTTCTTGCTGCTTTCATCTATTTAAAAGCAGACCTAGGAAATGTTGATGTACTTCATCTTTTCAGTTTTGTTAAAATGGGTTTATTTGACCTTTTAAAATACATACTTACAAATGGTTTAAATAATGAAAATAACTTTGCCATTAAGTATTTGTAGCAGTCACGTGGGAACTAACAGCTGTAAGGTAACTTCTTTCAGAAATTTTCTGCCTGCTTGATAAGTGTTAGAATTTGAGAAGACAATTTTTGCTTTGGAGTGTAATCATACCATACTTACTCAGTTGGTTGCTCGGTTTCATTGCATTTAATGTTGACTTCAGTTTAAAATCTCTTTCATCTAAAGTAAGTTTTCCCTGAAATAATGTAGGTATTACAGATGTAGCTTAAAAACATGAACCCCATGAAGTCAAAGATGTTATTGTTCTAAAATGGGTATTAAAAGAAGAAGAAATTTCAGTGGATATTCCAAAAGGATCTTCCTTTTTGACCACAGACTTGTAACGTTGTGCTTTCTGCAGTGGCAAGGCTTTATAGCATTGCTATCATTTTATGTTGATGATTTTTAAATAACAGTTCACTTAAACAACAAGAAGAAACGTTGAAACTTAAAGAGGAGTAGAGGTAGTATTTGATGGCTAAGGATATTCCTCTGCATATCGGTTGCTTTTAGAACAGCTTAATTACAGCATCAGAAATGCAGTTGATTCACTTACCCTGAAAATTTAGTGGGTCAGCAGAGCTCTGTCTCTTAGGGAGTTTGAGTTGAGTTTCTTCACTCTTCAGGTTGTATGTCTCCAGCCCATCTTACCATGTGAGTAAGAGGAAGAAAGAGTGTGCTGCTGCTGGTCCTCCGTGAACATCTGATGTACTGATGTAATCTGGCCTGTAGATGTGTTAATTTAGGTTGTGTAGCACTAATAGAATGGTGGGAAATAAGAGGTTTTCTGTTGCAGATGGATGATCTGCTGAATGAGATCAGACAGCTTAAAGATCAACTTAAGAAAAAGGATGAAACAATCAACCAATTAGAGCATCAGCTTGTAAGTATAATGCTAAACGTTTAACAAAAGCTGAAATGTGCACTGCAGAATGTAACTTCAGTAGGTAATTCTTGTGAAGGCTTTAAGGGGGCTAGACATCCTAGGTATTGGGGCCTATCATTCTGCTTGAGGCTTTTTTGTTCTGTCTTTTTTCTCTTCCTTTCCCCTACTGTTCACTAGTTTAATAAAGAATTCCACCATAGAATTTAAAGCTGAGCAAAGTAGTATTCAACATTGATTCTTTTTAAAAACAAGCTACCCGAAGAACCCAAACAAAGTATGTGGAATAGCAAGATTAAAATGTCTAAGTGAATAAAAGTTAAGTTAGCACTCATTATAAATCAGGTTCAGGTGAACACATAAGTGTGCACTTCAGACAAAAGTTACATATGCCTTTCCAATTTTGCTCTTGTTCTAAGTTAACTTTAGATTTTGCTATGCATATCTCTGTGTTTGGTTCTGATAAATTCACCTGTTGTGACAATTCTTGTAAAATAGCCCTATGTTTTCAAGCCATAACAAGATCTTAAAGGTAGGATAATTGTCGTGCTAACATGTGCACACCATATTTGTTTATCAAGGCTGGAGAGAGTCTTGTGTGACTACAATCTCTAGTGAAACGTTTAGAATGTACTTTTTGTACATATGTGCACTGAAACTGATGTGTGGTCGTCTTTTTCTCCCTGTCTAGCATTCCCTCTAAAATAAAAATAAGAGGTTGAGATTGGGCTTTCTGCTCTGATTGATTCTTAAATGGAATGCCAGATCACAGCATACCAGAATAGTCTCGTTTGTTAGTGCAATAAGTGTTGGTTTTTCATTCTTACCATCAGCCTTCAAATACTTCTTCAAGGAAATCTATCCTTCGTTGCTAGGTCGTGTACTTAATGACTGTAGTAACTGAAAACTTTGTTGCAAGTACAGAACTCTACTGTGAAGATGAGTAAAATTTGTATTTGTTATCATTGAAAGGTGAATTAAAGAATTAGGTATTTCAGAAATTTAAGTGAATCAAAAAACATTTCCAAAGGTTATTATTTATAGATTATTTCAAAGTATACTTGGAGAAAAGAAGCAGTCATGCAGCACTGTAAATACTTGTTTCTGCAATTTAATTGCATGTGCTATACTGTCAGGTAACACATGATATCTAAACACTGAGCCTTGACTATGCTTTTTTGAGAGGCTTAATTATTTTTTAACAAAATCTCCTTTCTTTTTTTCTTTTTCTGGGGTGATTAAGGCCACTAGATGTAACTGCCAGAAAGACAGTCAGAAACCTACAGGAACAACGTGCACATATGCCGATAAATTTACGCAAACCTCCTGGAGGAGGAGTTCTGTGAGTAAAATGTGTCAGTCCTTGGTTATAATTTTCTGCACTTGTTCCCCAGTTCTATTACTCAAGCAGGCCTTATTTAAGAGATTGTTCTGTGCGTGATATCCTTCCTACTGTGCATTCCTTACATTCTTTTGCAACCCTCTTATTTAAACATTTTTAAGAAGCATTTAATTTAAAATAAGTAATTATAAGTCTTCTCTTAAAATAATCACCCTTTCCACGATTTAACCTACAGCCAGTTCAAGCTGTATCTCTCATCACACATAATGTATTTTCCTACATCCTGACTTAAAAGTAATGGGTATCTGTGTTTGGGTTTCTTATTTCATTGTTGATGTTCTCATGTTTGTTGAGAAAAGCAACAGTGTATTCTAAATTTCAGTGTAGAAACAAAAGTTAATCTTTTCTAATAAAATTTAAAACAAAAGCCTAATTTTATCATTTATTTGACAAACTCAGCTCACCTCAAAAAAATTATTGGGCGAAAATCACTTTGACAAAGGACATCTTCATTCCCATATGTTGTTGCATGGATCACATTTACTTCCATTAGATAAAATTTCTTTTCTGCATGGAACACTAATGGAATATGTAAGATGTGAGGGCGACACAACACATTTGATGTTATATAATGAGAAGAAATTACCTTTGAATGAGAAGACTTTGTCAGTGACCAGCAAGTAGTCTTTGTATCTTGAAGCTACTGCTCTAGCTAGACAATCCAAAGAGGTTTCTTTAAAAGGGTGTAAAATGGGTTAGATACTTTTGTTTCTTTGTTTACCTGTCTTGATTAAGATTGTAGCAAAGATAAACCACCCTTGCTTTTATTCTGAAATTACTCTTTTAACTATATAATGCTAGGATAGAAATAACCACCACACTGCATGTTCACCAGTTGATAGCAAACAGCTTAATCCTGTTGAGACCATGCTTTCCAACCATCTTCTGTCTGATAAGGACCCAATATAAAAAAGATCATAACCTTAAGTAGCTTTTAGTTTGCTCCAACACTTCTGTTCTAGAAAGTATGTATAATGTCTTCAATGTTTATTCCATTGGTTTCTTTTTTCCTCATATTCTGGAGATTTTGAGCTCTTGTATGGTTTCTTTTTCCTAAATTTTCGTTTCCTATCTGTGATGTACATTTGATGATGTTCTTCATTGATTAGTGGCTGTTACTTGTTTCATGTTCCTCCTTTTTCCCCTGTCATTTTCCACATAAATTCAGAAACAAATTAGTAACTACTGAAAGTCAATTGCTAACTACAGAAGCTTTAGCTTGAGAAACCTGTGCTATTAATTGGTAAATAAAAAGACATTGAAGAAGATGGGGTATCTGAGTTGGTATCTCTGGTAAAATTAGTCATTTAGCCCAATTGTCTGTCAGGTTGAAGTATACTTCTAAATTATTCAGTAGTTTCATTCAAAAAGACTCTTTTGGCATGAGGTAATTTGGCATTAAAAATAAAAAAAGGACCTACTGTATTTGCGGTTGAGTGTATATATTGGTGTGGATATTTGTATACATATACATGTGGATGGTATACATATGAGTGTAGGCCTGTGCTCATTAGTTACGTGTTATAGACATCTCAGTATTTTTGTCCTTACATGTAAAGTTTCTCATTAAAAATTGTAAAGGAATTAGGAATACCCATGAAGTATTTACAAATCTTCAAAATTTACTGCTTTCCAAGAACTTCTATTTGCAAATGATAGCTGAAAAGTTTTGTGCAGAATGGTTTCTGAATCTCTTCTCCTTTGTGTACTTGTAAGTTATGTGGAGGCTTTCTGTGAGCAAGCACCATTGATATAAGCTCTTTCATGGGGGATGTCTTATAGAATGACAGTAGTCTTGCTGTTGTAGCTGAGTTCCAGCTCTGATCAGACCTCAACTTTGATTTAATAGCTCTCCTGCTAACATGCATTTGTATGGTTCCTTGCATGGCTTAATAGATGTATAAATGTAGAAAAAGCCTTGGTGTGAAATCATTGTAGATCTGGAAGTGCATGACATGAAATATTACTCGAAATAGAAGAGGGAGACAATTGGCTCTAGTTTCTTGAGGCAGGAGTGTGATAAATGGAAATAGCAGGAGACACATGAGTAAAATGCGTTCTCACTTAAAAAAAAAAGACTGCAGGAATATAATTGTTTTGCTTTATTAACATTCTTGTTAAGTTTAATATAATGGTCTTGGACTGAGAGTGCAGGGTGGGAGAAATTAGATTTGATCGTTCATACTGTGTTTAGGACCAATTAATGTAGCTAATATTTATGAAACAATGAAGTTTTTCTGTAGACTGTTTTTCTAAAAACCAAATTATAGTTGAAATCTTGGCAATACGAGTGCAACTGTTTTGATGTGTGTGGTTTTTTTTCTCCTTTAAGCCAAGGAACAAAAAATTAATATTTAAATATTTCATTTTTTTGTAAATTTAAGTGGTGACCTCTCAGTCCCTTTGAATGATGGTGGATATCAGGATGTTCCTTTATTTAGATTGTCATAACTTTCCTGATTATTCTGGCAGTTTACAAATTTCAGCAGAACTGATACCATGTGTTGATTGCTGAAGCATAAATGACAGTTTAGGAACACACTTACAGTAATTTACTGTTTCAAGAAATACTTTAAATGCTTCCAGAAACATGCCTAACAAACATTGATAATATAGTGTTTCATAAAGAGTAAATACTAGAATAAACTAGAAAATGGTGGGTGGAAATGGGCCATTAGAGATCTGTTAGGATTTTAAGGCCATATGAACTGCAATAACTTATTGCAATCCTGCTGTCTGTTTGAAATAGCTAGTATTATTGATCGCTACATCATTTTCCCAGTACATAGGTAAGCGAATATAATTTTTTCCTTTAGCAAGTCATGTTCTTATCTGTTCTTTATTACCAGATATTTGTAGGAAACGGCCTGTCCTGACGTGATTATAAACCTGTCTGGGGTTATTCTCTTTAGAGAGCATGTAGGGATTTTTTTAGGGTTTTTTTCCTGTTTAGAGGGAAATGTATATGTAAATGGAAGCTATGTAATTTTAGGTTGATCCTTGGAACTTAGTACTCCGTGTAGTGTCTGGAAGTGTTTTGAAAATTGGCTGTATTAAGAATTAACCTATTGCTTGGTCGCTGTGTCTGCTTCATGGTGTTTCTTGTAAACAGTATCAGGACAGTATGCTCAAAACTACAGTATGTAACTTCTGACTGTTTGTATAGAGAATGATAAAGTAGATAAAAACATTAGTTTTGGTGAGGCATTGTCAGGATAAATGTTTGTACAAGTGTTCACTGACAGATTAGACAATGACACTTCTAAAAGGATTTCTTACAGATCTCTTACAGTGAATTCACTTCCAGTTAACTTACACCTATCATTTAACTATCATGGGGGGGTGGAAAATAACCCCAAAACATTGAAGAAGGTATTGAACATAAAATTACCTGAAGAAATTAATGTTAGTGGACAAAGCTTACATAGAAGAAAAATGCAATCATCTATTGCAAGAATTGTCTCACAGGATTTGCAGCGTTGTTTCTGTAATACTAAATACTGAATTACTTTTAAGATTTTGAGGGTAAGGGGTTTAGATGTCAAGTTCTATGTTGATAAATTATTTTGGTTTTTGAACTGGAAAGGTTGTTTGCAGATGCTGAGAAGTAAAAGACAAGCAAACGAACTACAAAGCCTGAGTATGGATGAAGATGTCTGTAAAGGATTTTGGTCCCTGAGGTCCAATTCCTCAGCATGACACAACTCCGCCTAGTTCATCTGTGCTCTTCCATGCCCTGCAACAGTAGATAGTGTACAGTAAAGGCTGATTATTTTTTTTTTCTCTTTGGTATCAGAATAATAAGCAGTGAGAGTAAGTTTTGCTTCCGAATTGTGTGTACAAATTCATTCTCATCTCTGTTGAAACGACAAGAAAAAAATCAGTTTGCCTGGCAATATATTCTTATGTGTTCTTATTCTTTTGCTACGTCTGTTCTCTGCTTCTGCACTGAGAGATATTTTTTTTTTTTTGCCTTCTCTTTGGGTATTGTTCCAGTTTGTCATCCCAAAGCCTTTTGCATCTATTGGTTTGATGAGCCTTCATAATACATTGGCTGTCTTTGTTTACTGTTGTCTTCAAGTAATCTTCTTCTGCCTTGACCTTGAACTCTCTATATGCTTTGACCCTGCAACTATGAACTTACACTTTCAGATTTTGAAGCTGAATCACTCTATTAGTGTTTATGTTCACATTCAGCCTGGGTTTCTCTTGCGTCCAGTACTCTGCTGGTCATTTGCTGATCCATTATAATGTGCATTCTTGTTGAGAAAGTACCATGGCTGGACTAGGTAGTCGTGTTGTGCTCTGTTACAGTAACAGTGCATAACATGTGGGCATGTGCACAGAAGAGAGGTCCTTAAAACCTTTCATGGGTAATTCTTGTTGGTTTAGTGCAAAACAGTCTTAAGTCTGGATTAGTTTGGGGTTTTTTTGACGTGGATACTTTCAAAAAGACTACTGCATGTCAGAACTTCTCATTCTGGCTGCTAGGCTAGCAAGAGGAGACTGCTGCTGAAACATTTTGTTTGCATTGAAACTTGAAGTATGTCATTCTAGGTTTGCTCATGAAGTGGAGCACTGAGTTTGTATGAGACAACTGGCAATGCTAGGTGGGATGCAGCAACAGTCCTCTCTTCTTGGAAGTACTCAAAGGCTCCAGCTATATGGATAAAAAATGGATCTTTCCTGTATTTGTATTTCTACAGCAGGAAACTTTTTAAAGCAATAGCTGGTTGGCATATTGATATGCCCTTGGGAGAACAGCTGGAATATCTGACTGCTGACTACTGTGCAGCTTAGAAATATTTTTCTTGTCCTTTTCTGACAGAAGCAATTGTTCATGTGATTGTTTATTCTGAGATTGAGGTCCCTTTGTACCAATGGAAAACTCTGGCCTTAATATCCTCATAGTAGCCTTCTTAAAAAAACCAAAAAAAAACCAAAAAAAAAAACCAACAAAACAAAACAACAAACCAACCCAACTGGGTTTTCCAGTGCAGTTAGGGTCAGAACTTCATAAAGTATATGGCAGCAATTGTAGAAATTCATCAGGATCTCAGAAGAACATTCATCATTTTGTTCTGGTTTGTAGGCTGCTTTATTTCAGCTGCTCTTATTTTACCACTCCTGAGTCTTCCGTTTCGCCTGGAGTCTGCTTTGGCTGAAATTCTGAATCGCTTTTCTTTTGGGATGTTTTTGGTATTTCACAATTCCGGTATCTGGGAAATGAGAGAGAAATGGGATTTGAGTTTAGTGGCTATACGTACGTAACAGCCTGGAGGAGGACCTGTTCTGACTGCTGTCTAACATCAAAGTGCAAGTTGAAAGACTTGCTTCTGACTAGGCTTCAGAACCCAGATGAATCCCATCAAAAGTTTGGGGTATTTTTTATAGAAACTGAGGTAAGTCGTGTTCTTATCTTTAAATTCTAGCACTGCTTGCTTATGACTTGTATAGACTATATATCAAGCAAAAATATAGTTTGAGTCAGGGTTCTCTTCCCTGTATTTAGAGGGAAATGGCCACATTATCTGTGTATTATGTACTGAGGAGATGTGCTTATTAGTGTGTGTTTCTTTTTTCCTGTTGTTTGGGTTTCTTGGGAACCTCAATGCATATTTGACTAAGAGAAGGGAATGGATGTGAGTTGTTGTTTAAAGAAGAAACCTTGTAAATTTTCTGGACTTCTGTAAAACGCTACTAAAAGAAAAGCCTTCTTTTCTTAAGCCAGGCTTATTTGCAGATCCTTATCTCTTGATGTGCACTATTGTATGGGATTGGTATAACCTTCATTGCTTGTAAAATCGGTGTAATTCATAATACCGGTCTTAAATTCTCAGTGCTGTATTTCCTGATCCTTCCTTGGTTCAATTTATGTTATTTTTAATATCCTTATTTGATGTACAATTAAACAACGCTTCTTACAATTTCTTTATAAATTAGAAATGCAACACTTAATCAACACTTTCCTGTATGCAGCAGTGTCAACTCTCAAGGCTGCTACCAAAGGAAGAGCTAATTCTTCTCAGATTATCAAATGTTCTCCAGCATTTGGGAGAAGGGGGTTGAATCATGCCTGCAGAATGGTTGAGAATAGCAGGCAAAACACCAAAGGAAGTTACTTGCACTTTCCTCATTTATCTTGTCAGAGTAATGATTAGATACCATGAAGAATTATTGAGAAGACTACTTTAGTGCTGTGCTTTGAAGTGCTAATACCTAAAAAATTGCTGGAATATATCAAGACATCTAAATATAACTTTGCTTTTACAGTACTGTCATATCTGTTATGTAGCTCACCTGGCTTGTACTTGTCTTAATCCCCCCCTTTTAGAGAAAGGGAGAAGATAGAAAGTTTTCACCTTATTTTAATGCATTAAAAATTCCAAAGAAGTCATTGCCATCTCAAACAAGTCTCTACAAGATGAAACCTATGCCTGATAATACTGTGCTTTTTACTGTCTGGAGATTTAGATATGTTTAGAAAAACGAACGAATTTTTTTAATGCTGTTGTTCCACACAATTTAGGATGAAATGTGAACAAGCCTGAAAAATGAAGTGTTCCTTTGTACAACGCTGTAAAAATCCAAAGTGTTTGTTAATGTCTCATCAATCATTGATTAATCTTGTTCCCAGGAATATTTCTGTATTTAATACCTGCTTGGCTGATGCAAAATATTACATTTTGTCAGATAGCTTGACTGAAGCTCGTATGTCTTTCACGCAACAATCTACAAATTGCGTTGATGTTAATGACTACTGATGGAAGACTGTAAGAACATGTTAGATAATCAATATCCCTATCTAGAGATAATTAAAGAACTTCTCTCATTTTTTTTTCCCTTGTATTTTGCTCCAATAATTCTTTTATCTCAACTTCTGAAGAAGAATAAAGACCTTGTTAGATTTTTTTTTTGTTTTATTTCCCATTCTAGTTTTAAAATGTGGCTAGAAAATTCGAAGATTTGACTAAATGCGCGTATTAAGTTACATGTTTGCAGTACTGAAACTCCGAATAGTGGTGGATAAAATCAAAGTATGTGGAGATAACTGGAAGGTCAGGGAACAGTTTAAAATTCTGCTGGGATAAATAAAAACAAAATATTTTTCTACAGAAATAATGTAATGCTTAACATTGTTACATTCTTGATTAAAAAAAAAAAAAAAAAAAAAAAAAAAAAAAAAAAAACCCCCNAAAAAAGCCTGGAAACTGAATACTACTTAGCTTTTGCCCAGGCCTGGTATTATGATCTGAGCAGATATGTCAAGCAGAGAAACTAGAGAGTAGGGCCAAACTGTGTTTCTGTTTTCTTTGATATAGATGTTTGCTAGTTATTTTGTGTCTGCTGTCTGAAAGAGTAGCTACAACTGGTTGCTGTTGACATCTGCTGGTTACTGGTAGCCTGGTGGCAATGACAGTCATTACTGCTAGCACTAATACTCCAGAACTCACAAAAGCAGAAGTTTTGAGCTGCAAAATGGTGAAGGGGTTGTAAAGAGTTAAAAATCTGTATTGCTGAAATAGGAAATCAAGAATATGTGATTTAAGAGGGCAGTTCCAGCTTGGATGGATTTCTTTTAAAGGTAAGGGTATGGAGAAAAAGATAGAGTGCCTAAAATGACGCTCTTGTTTTGAGAATGCAGCAACCATGTGTGACTTGTGTAGTGATCTGAAACATCTGACAGGCAAACCCTGCATGGTTCTGATGTGCACAGTTCTCTGATCCTGTAATGAAAGGCTTAAGCTCCAAGAGCGAAGTGCAAGGAAATCACTTATGCACCTTTCCTCTTTCACAATTAATAACAGTATCAAAATGAATGCAGTGGACTCTAAAGCACTAGGATATGCTAGAAAATCTGTTTCTAGGCGTTAGACATTTATTTGTTGCAAACTAAAGCTGATTGGTTTCCAGTAGATTAGTATTAAAAAACTTACTGCTTGGTGAGACATCTTTAAAACGTTTTTGAAAGTTGTAAAACTGCAATTTTTAACAAGTATTTTTAAGCTCAGCTTCTGTATTTTTCCCTTAAAAACATCTTTAACAGAAGTGTGTGCATATATATTGAATAAAGATGGAGGTGCATTGTAACATTTCTGACTAGTTTTAGGGCATCATAATATTTTTTTTCCTTGGGCTTTAGTAGCATGTAGTGTTTGCCTTTACAGTAGAACAACCAGGGAATATACTGATACCTTTCTGGGTGAAAAAGAATGGTGTGGCTTTTTGGTGTCTTGTTTTTCCCTGTTCTCTTTTTTTATTATACTTCTCCCCCTCTCTCTCTCTGCACAGGGTGGGTATTCTGCTCCCTCCTTCTCTCCCTGGCAGGGCTCATTCCAGGGCATCCCTCGGAGTGTTCCACCGCACCGCAGACAGAGTGAGTCTGTACCTCTCACTCATCTCCCTCACCGTGTTCCAGTAGAAGCTTCCCCTTTGCACGCACTGTTCATCTTGTAGTATCCTCCTTTCTCAGGCAGATTTACAGGCATCCACAATAGTCTGTGGCTAACCAAAATGCTTCCTTCAGCCAGCGTATAAGCAGCTACAACTTACAGCTTTATAATAGTTATTAAATGCTGATTTACTTCAACAGTTCTTCAGGCAAACCTGAGTAGGCCCTTGTTTCCAGTCTTGTCTTAACATAAATCTTGCTTGCTGCATTTTCCCTTTTTTTTTTTTTTCATGGCTGTAATATACTGTCCTATTTGTGTATGTGTTCTGTTTGCTCATAAGTTTGCATGCGTACATACGTGGTTGTATTTACTCAAATACATTGTGGATGTACATAAAAATGTTGTTGAGAAAGTGCTGTTTTCATTGCCGCTCACAACAAGTTTACTTAACTTTTCAGAATGGCTTCCCTGAAAGTAATACTTATTTATTTTTTCCTTCTGTCTTGGTATGTGCCGTAAAAAGGCTTCTAATACATTGAAGTGGCTGTTGCAAAACTTGCATGACTTGTTAACATTCCTTATGTGCTAGTTACAATGTGGGCTGATATAAGATGCATTTGTTCTCTTGGCTTGGATCTGCAAAACAAAAGACAATTGCTGATTTTAAAACTGTATGCTTACGTAGACATAGAGAAATGGTAAGTCTTATTTTGTGCTTTGGTATTGCATTATAAACAGATAATTGTTCAAAGAAATATAACTAGTTCATTAAGCTATAGTTATATTTTCTAAGTGTACTGTAATTTGAGAATTACAGTGTGTTTGACTGCCTAGCAAAGCCCAAGAGTGTATTTGGACAAGAAATAAAGGAAAAAGTAAAATTACAGAAATAAGGTACTATTTCCAGGGACAAAGGAGATCTGAAGAGTAAGCTTCACCTTTAAAACTAAGCTTACTTTTATTTCTGATTACAGCAATCCTGACTTAATTCAATTACAAGGGGGAAAAATTATCTTGTAAAGTATTTTGTAAATTAATTTTCAAATACTCTCTTGATATTTCTGTGACAATGTTCATTTAAACAACTCATCGGGAATGCACAGTCTGTTTCATAGGCTTTTCTCTATGCGATGGAGGGATGTGCTTCATTTTCCTGTGTTGTTTGATGTGGGACTGTGTGTGTAATGAATGTAGAACCCCTAAAGCTGATCATTGCGTCTTCTGTTTCTGCGTAGAGGGCCAGCAGTAGCACAGCCTGGCTGTCTTGCTGTCCCGTCAGCAGAGAATTTGAGTTTAAAAAGCTCAGGTTTAGACCTGAGGAGCATATAAATGTCACATCTTTGGAGGCCAGCTGATTGGAGAGTCAGAATGGGAGGATGGTGTCTGAGCTGCTGGCTGTGTCCCTCTGGTGTCACGTCGTTCACATTGACTGCTTGACTGAAGAATCAAACTTTGCTAATCTCTTATCAGTTCTTTGAGCCCCCACCTTATTCTTCCACTAACACCAGTGGCTTCTTATGTAGGGATTCCATAGCAAATTACCATTACTAAAGAAGTTTGGATTTTTTGTATATATCTTATACATTACACTATATGAGTTACTGGTCAAGGAAGTAAAGCAGGTGAAAAATGACTCTTGACCAATTAACCTGTTGCTTCAGAAAATAAATGTTTCTTTTAACTGAGTGCTTCTAACCTTTTTCTTTGAGTCTTAGGTTTGGTCAAAAGTATTTTAAGCTCAGTATTTAAATTATGAGGTTTCTTAGACATTTTTACAGACACTTGCGAAATGACTGATTTATCATCACAAAGTAGAACGTTACTGGAATTATCACTGACATCTTCTTACTCGTATCACCTCTTTCTTAGGTTCATTGGATTTAGGTCTGCTGGTGTTTGAGCTAGAGCAGTATGCCAAATGTAGGGTTTCAAGGAAAGTGGTGAGCTTGGTTTCACCACTGAAAATAAGAAAGTAGCCTTAAAGTCAACAGTAGTTGTGTTATTGCAATAATACATGAAGTAGTATCAGGGGTTTGTTGGCTGTGTTTTCTGTCTGGAGCTCTTGGCATTCAAGCATTTCTTCTCTAACTTCTGTATATCATCTGCCCTTGTGAATACTGCAGGATTTTTCACCAAGCTGTTGATAGGTGATGGATACATAGATAACTTACAAGCACTGTATATTATGCGAATGTAAATCTATAAAATGTTCACATCTAGTTGTTTATATACTGTAATATAATTTTACTGCTGCTGTATAGGACAGATAATATATCTCTGCTACACAATGTCGTGATACTATCATATGCTTACAGTTCTTTTCCATTAGCACTAGTTACACTGCTGGCACGCCTACTGTTTAACTTGCCCAATGAACTTACCTATCACTGCACTTTAACACACTTTAGAATTGGATGTATGTTTTGCGCTTTTAATGGGAATTTATTTTTAATACTCCTACTATGTGTTTCAACAGCCTTGGAAACAGTTCAACGTTTTGTATTTCATAAACACTTTCATAATGGTATATTGATTTTTGTTATGTTATGAACAAAATTGGCTTTTATTCTTGTAACTCCTGTGTGTGTCTTGAAGTCAGCTTTTATATAATGGCACTTTTTTATTTTTATTTTTTTTGGTTATAGAATATAATTTGATGACATGGCAAACTTTCTTAAAGTTTTTGCACTTGTATTCTGGAGCTTTAATTTCTGCAGCTCTAGAAACACAGCCTTTAGAACACACATTACAACAAGAATTCATAATTGCTTTCTTGACAATACAAGTATATTTTACTACTTTCTGTAGACCCAATCCCCTGAGTGCTTCTTGACACAGAATTGCAGATGAAAATGGTTTTGTTGCTCAGGTGTTGCAGGTGCTTCCATCTCTGCTTACAGTGCACTTCATGGAAAAAGTAAATAGACATTTTTTTTATGTAAGCATTACAAATAAAGGTAATTCTGTCAGGTGACACTGCTTTTTATCAGTAGCAAGAAAAGTGTTCTATGCACATTGATGCCAAATCAGGTCCAGGCTTTGGTTTTTCATGCCTTCTTTTTTTTTTTTTTAATGCAGTGGTGCGTTGCTTGCCACAATGAAATGTTTCTAAACCTTTGACTGATTCAGGTTCTTTGTGTGGTGTAAAAAAGTGTTGGTGTTAGCAGAACAAAGTTACTTCAAAATACTGTTTTGGAAATTTTCTGACAAATTATTAAAAATGTCCTGGAATCATTACATTGCTCTTCTTTATATATGTATATGTGTTAATTTTTGTGCTGGGAAATGAGTGTTCAGCTATATGAAGAAATATCTTTTAAAAAAACCTTTTTTCTCCCAAACTGGGTAGTTGCAAATTGGACTACAGGAGAAACTTCTCTTTTACCTACTTAAGTATACACTTGCAAACAAAACTTAATTTTACATGTGGCCATAACTGTCTGTTTGTTACACATGTATCTCTATTAATGGATGAAATGCCCACCTTGATGTACTTCTATATTGCTTTCAGTAATTTTTGTATGAGAGACTATTTTCCTTGAAGTTGGGGGTTCTGTACAGACTATGCAGAAAAAATAGCTCTATGCCATATTAGTAATTATTTTACTACCACCCATGCTGTGGTGAATGGTGGTTTCAAGTATTAAACTAGGGTTGGTTTCTTTTTTCGTTATTTGAAGTCATATTCCGTGCTGTGGAATCCTGTTCAACAATTTTGAAATACAGTTATTTCAACATATAGAGCTAGTTAAAAGGGAGGGGAAGAAAATAAATAAAGGTATTGGTAAATGGATTACAGGTGTGAAATCGTGATGTTTTCCAGAGGTAGAAAATGAGAGCTTTCCAGTGTGGTCTTTCAGCATGGCTGTGTCTTCAAGTGAAGGCCTATGAAATGACAGCTTATCTGTACCAAGGCAGTGAGATTAAGGGTTGTCAAAATTGATCAGAAAATGAAAACTTTTATGTAGCAGAGTGTCCCTTTCCCCTTCCTCACTGCCCCTTCCCCAGAAAAAAAAAAAAAAAAAAAATCAAAATCAAAAACAAAAAATCCCCAACCCCCCAAAAAATACCTGGTTGTTTTGGAGTCTCTTCAAGCTCCTGAGCAAGTTACTGGGCAGATGGGTTGTGAAACAGTATAGGCAACATGGTCAAAATAGATAATGCAGTGTATCTTATGACATCTTTTTGCATTGTTAGGTATCAAACATGTATATGCGTGGATGCAAATATTTTTGGTGTATGGAGCTATAATCATACACACAAATTGTAGCCACAGCTCTAAATGGTATTTTAAGTGTAAGAGTTTAACTGTATTAAAAGACTTGAAGTTAGAAGAGCAAAGGTGGTGTTCTATGCAGGTCTTGCCATAAATATTATTTGTACTGCATTACTTAAACACTATTGCTGCCTTTGTTTCTGGAAGGTGGATTAAAAATGGATGGGGGACGTGGTAATCGCAATTTAAATGGTAAAAAGTTGCAGTTCTGTCATGGCAATTGCTCATTGTTTTGTCTTAGTCCTCTGACATCATTGTCCTTGTCTTTTTCTTGTCTCTGCTTACACATTATGCCATTGGCAAGGAGTTGAGAAGTTAGTCCATTACTTCTGTGATAAAGCGTGGTACAGTACAACTTCAGATTTCTTCCCATCTCCCCGTCACGCGTGTTCACTCTTATTTTTTTTTGCCCTATGCATGATGCATGTCTATTGGAGATGTGCATGCAATTCTTGGATTTCTCATTGCCTCACTTCCCTTGTTCGTCCAAATACTGCAGGGAGAAAATGTCTCAATCTCATTGCAGAGGTGATCAAGATGGGGATTGAGGTTAGAGATAGAGAAGAACCAAAGCAAAACCAAAGGCAATACTGAAGTAGTGATATTGCAATGACTATTACTGTCATGACCACATTGGTTTAACTTCTTTATCAGTATAACATGCTTGTCTCAGTCTTCCAACAGAAAGCTAATGCAATCTCAGTGGATCAATAGCTGTGTGGAAATAGTAATCCGCTTTGTAGATATGTTGTCATTTTTCTCTGGATGATGTAACAATGAGATTTACTTGAGAGAAACAAGAGAAAAATCTTTTAAGCTAATGTGGCTGGACCGTAATTGAGTGGTGCACCAATACATGCAAGTGTTTGAAACTCTTGAGCTCTTGCTGATACAGAAAAGTCTGTTGTGCAAAAAGGAGTATGTGCACAAAGTGTTTTGTCTAATGTACTTTCATTTTGGGGAAGACTAATTCTGTACAGTTACATTGTATTAGAGGTGTTTTAGAGCTTAACTTTTCCTTTTGAATGCTCCTAAAATATATGCAGGTGTTTGTTCACCTGAATATTTTTGTTCAGGGGACAAAAATAGATGTCTGGTTTGTGTGACATTCCACACCAAGTTATGGTCTGTCCTGCCATTGGAAGGCCACTCAAAGCAATGCAGATAATAAACTCTTTAAAATAGATTTCTTGAAATAAATTACTCTTCCTAGAAGGTGGAATGCTTCTTTATCTTTCTATTCCCCTTCCTTCTTGTGATGGGAATCACCAAATACAGGTCCTTCTGCTGGAATTTTTTTTTTTGACTAATAAGGTCATAATTTACAAAGACCTCCCTAATAAATGGAAAGCTTGTGTATAAGGCAAAGATGTGAACTGTGGGTGAATATAATGCCGTTTTCCATGTTAGAAGCCTTGTGAACTGTTAATTGCAGGGTTTGGAACTTTTTTTTTTTTCTGTTTTCTGTCATCTTGAGTATTAATCTGTGTAGTGATCTGAAGAGGTTAAAATCTGCAATCATTATAATTGGACAGACTGACTAACTAGAAATACAAAATAAGAAAACACTGCAGTATTTAAAACAACACAGTGAAGGTGATGCTTTACTGTCCTCAGAATTCTGGGTGTGTAGCTATTTTTTATCTTTGCTAACTTTCTGTAAGTTAAACTGCTGGAAAGTTCTTAGGTTATGAAGGATAATGAGTGGGTTTGTATGTAAAAATGCAAAATTGTCCAAAGGGCAAAGCTCTGATACTAACAAATTTTTGTCAAAAGAACTCAAGACAGTGTTATCAAAGCTGGGTTTAACCATTTCTTCTGTAGCTTAAGAATTTTTTAAATTTTGCTTAGACTAGGGTCATTGGATGTAAAGTTAGGGTTTGTAATGCCTAGATTACATATTTATCTGCATTTTTGAAGACTAGGGTTTAGAAACTCTTTCTAGATGAGGGGAAGAATTTTTCTGACAATTACTTTTACATCTTAGAATTCGACACAATCTGTTTGCTATAGATATACTAATTTTTGACTTGAGTTAGGATTAAAAATCTGAGCTATTTGTTGAAGTATTTGTATGGTAATCAGGTATATATTGCTTTGGTTTCTACACTCATTTTTCACAGTTTTGATTTTAGCAGGTGAGGTCTCAAATCGATAAACCATATTGGCTAATATCTGCCTGTCAGCTCCTAAGCTCTCAAAGGATAATGAATTCTGTAACCTATTACATAAACACTGAAAAACAGGAAAAAATCAAAGTAATTTTTTTTTAAGGTGTAACTCTCTTAATATATTTAGTTTTTAATTGTGTTTAGTACTTCCTGTAGGATTGTTTGGTTAAGAAGGGTTCATGAAGTTAAGGTAGTTTTGGTCATGTAAGGAAAAATGTTTAGATATTCGTGAAACCCTTTTGAAGGCTTTTCTGTGTTTGTTTTCTCCTCCACACCCTTTGCAAAACAAATGTATTCAGACTACTCAACACATTTGAGCTTCCCTGTCTACCACTTGCTGGTATCACTGGTCCAGCTTAGATGTTGCCTTTACATCCAGGCAAAAAACAGTATATTCTCAAGGGAAAAATGGCTAGTAAATCAAAATAAGATTGAGAAACTTCGATGTTTCTCTCATTACTGTTTGTAAGGGTTTTTTTTGTTTGTTGTTTTGTTTTCTCAATGAAGAATTTTGAGGATTCAGTTTTCAGTCATAATCCTGCTAAGGAAAAGATGAACAGCTTAAAGAATCCTGAGAGATGTTATTGAACTAGAAATATAGCAGGACTTTGGCATGCACAGCTATCATTACATTCCTCCTGCTGATTTTAAGAAGAATTAAAAAGACCAGAAGACTAATTTGCTTTCTCATTTAGAAGTTTTAAGTCGGGTGTGACTGAAGTGACATTTTAGTCAAATCCCATAAAGACAAGCGTTGCTTCTTTATTACTGACTATATTTAACTACTAAACAAGTATTAGAAGCCTGTTTACTCTGTACATGGAATTTGTCAGTTGGTAAGAATTGAAGTAGTTAAGGGATAAGGCTAACTTGTAGTAGTTCAGTTGCCCTCCTTTATAAAGAAAATGAGAAAATCATCTAAACCTGAAATTTGCTAAAACTATAGTTCAAATTGTTATAGGTTTGGGGGTTTGCCATGAATTTCAGGATAGATATTAATCCTTCCAAGGTCTGTGTACAAGTTGCAGGTCTAGGATGTGTTTGAGGAGCTAGCACATACCTTAATCTCTGAAGTCTTTTCACAGGGAAGAGCAAAGAGAAAATAGAAATGACCCAGAAGAGGTACTGCCAGTTATCTCGTCTGATACATGTATGATCAGCTTATATCCTGTGATAAAATGTAAAATCTTCATTGAGTTATCTTTATCCCCTGGTTACCACTGTAGATGACCTGTAGTATTTGATAGTAGATGATCTCTAGCTTCAGATGTTCTGTTGTACTATTTTGTTGAAGATTACTTCCTTATCAGCCCATTTGAAATCCATTCAAGATAAAACAGTTACCTAAATCTAGTCGCTAACCTAATTAGAGCATACCTGTATCGAATTTTCTGAGCTCAGTAAGGCAAGGAAAATGCACTGTAAATTTATGTGGTCTGTTAAATTCTTTCCCTGCCTGTATAGTATGTAACATTGATAAAAGGTTTGGAATAGTTAACTTGAGTATGCAGGGAGTAGAAATTAAAAGATGGCTACAGTCTGGGAGCTGTTGCATTTGTTATGAAGCACTTGAATCAGAACTGATCAGTACTCGTGCCGTTCTTGTGCTGTCCTGCAGATTTAGGTGAAACCATCAACCATAACTTTTTCATTTTTCTTTTTTAGGCTAACCAGTTTCTTTTTTTTGTCTTTGTGCATTTCAGTGCTGGTGTAATTTTTTTCCACTGAAGTTACAAGTTATGTTTGTACATGTCCCATGAACCATCCTATTTTGTCAAAGTTTTGATTTTTAAAAGAATAGATATACAGCCCTTTTCAAGAATCCAGTCTGTGCACATTGGATTCAGAATATAATCTGGTATTTTCTTTCCTTAATATATTACTGTATTCTTTTCTCTTTAACAGCCTCAAGTACTACAGCCTTCCAGCAGCCTTCCCAGTTCCACAGACCTCGCCCAGGGAAAACTAATAAAAACGCCACATATCGAGGCCCACAGTGAATATCCTAAACATGGTCTGCATGAAAATAGCAATCATCAGAATCAAAATGCTGCAAATGTCTCTCTCATAAATAGCCTGAATGATGTAAACTCTCTAAGGAGTATACAGATAAACGTAAAAGATGGGAATGCATCGTATTTGGAAAATTTGAAAAATAAAAATACTGAGGACCCTGGAAAGGTGACTAGTAATAAAGAAGGTTCATTACCATCTCGTTCCTGTTTTCAGACCTCTACACGAGCTGATGCTAGAGAGGTGCAGACTGAATTAGCTGTGAAAGGTCAACCCTCATTCACGAACCAGGCTTCTCAGCCAAAGACTTTAAGAATCGCAAAGCCCCCAAATGCTTTAGTGCCTCCTATGATGGCCGTTCTCTCACGATCTGCAAATCATTCTGCCGCTTCCAAGGAACGTGACCTTCTACCATCAAGTAGTTCGACTCAGCTACAGCTAACATCTGGTCAGGATAACCTAAAGGGTAAACAGAGTCAGAAGGTGTCTAAACTTCGCCCGCCAACTATGTCCTTTGTTAAGTCTAAGCAACTGAGCAGTCAGAAATCCCCACCACTATCTGCAGAGCCTCAAAACACCAGTTTGAAGACTAACATCCCAAAGCCACCAGTACAGAGAAAGGAAAACACACAAACACAGAATACTGGTTTGCATTCTGGGGATAGTTTGCCCTGTAGTCGGCATTCACGCCTCCCTAAACCAAAGACACATTGAGAACGTACCTACATCTCACTGAATGATGCCATACATTAAACCACTTCTTATGTGCTGACTGCCTTTGGGGCTGCTCTATCTACAGCCTGCAAATCCTGAGTGAATATTAAAAATAGCATCTTTCTTTAGTGTTTGCATACTCCATTCTGTTATGTTCTGAGGTTTGTGTTAGGAGCTGCGCAGCTTCTCTTCAGAGTGTTTTGTTAATCAAAGGTCTGTATTAAAGATTGTATTGCGCAGTGGTCTTAGTAATTAAGCAAATACTAAAGTCTGTGGTGACCACGAATACCAGAATGCTGAGCTATGTATTGCAGGATGGCAGAAATCGCTTCTTACCTCTGTTTGAGTTATTAGACAATGAAATTACTATTGAGTTTAACTTCTTGGTTCTGAGTACTCGTTAGGTTAGAGTGGTGGAAAATTAGAGTTACTAGCAGATGTTTTATTGGCCATAATTTTGACTCTGTATTCCAGAGGCCTATGCAAAAATCCTTGTATTTATCATTATCTTAAGACTGACATATTTAATGTTATTTAATCTGATGGGTTGGGTGGGTTGTGTTGTTTTGTTTTGCTGTAATCTGAAGTTGCTCTCTTCTTTATTTATCCCATTTTCACTGTTCACGGACAATAGGCAGATTTCACAGGGTGAATCAAATCTCTCTTAAACATCATCATTTGTTAAGATTGTGGTATGTTTTTATTGTGTTGAATCGACACGTTGCCATGTAGATTCTTGAACTGCAGTGCTTAAGGATACTTGTGCAAAACCTTCCAATACAGGCTGTTACAAATTGGTAAGTAGGGAGCCTCTGGGAATAAGGGGTCCATAACACCTATGTTGACATTGCACAACATGAATTTTAATTAATAGTTTTAAAATTTTATTGTGCTACTTGTATTTATTGATTTTTGTTTAATATTGAAAGACTCTGAAGTACCTGACTTGAGATTTTGCACAAACTTTGCCATATGTGTAAGGATTTGAAACTATTTTACAGAATAAAACTTGTATTAAAAGGCAATTATTTAAAAAAAAAAAAAAAAAAAAAA
>VZRU01008620.1:538860-629453 GCA_013398155.1 Pedionomus torquatus
TTTTTTTTTTCCAGAATATTCCATAGAAACGCAGCAATTGGGAAAAACCTTTAGATGTCAATTGAGTTTCACATTCTGATAGAATGTGGTTCTTCTAATAACTCTGAAGAGACCTGATACATCATTATCTCAGGTGCTACAGTTAGAAAGAGACACCCTTGAAAATCAGCCTGTGTAAATTCCCTGATTTCCTTCTGATCATCAGTATAGAATGGCTTTAGTGCACACACAGTGCTAAGTCTAGGGATGGTAAATACCGCTGGTTTAGCTATATCAGAATTGTGTGTATAAAACTGAGATCTCGCTGGGGAGACCTTAGAGCAGCCTTCCAGTATCTGAAAGGAGCTACAGGAGAGGGACTCTGTCAGGAAATGTAGTGACAGGACAAGGGGTAATAGTTTTAAATTGGAAGAGGGGAGATTTACATGAGATACTAGGAAGAAATTCTCTGCTGTGGGGGTGGTGAGGCACTGGAACAGGTTGCCCAGAGAAGCTGTGGATGCCCCATCCCTGGAGGGGTTCAAGGCCAGGTTGGATGGGGCTTGGAGCAACCTGGTCTGGTGGGAGGTGTCCCTGCCCAGGGCAGGGGGGTTGGAACTTGATGACCTTTGAAGTTCTAGGATAAAACATATGAGCCTTTAAAGACTTGGATCACCTAGTCTGATAGATTTCAGTGCATAGTAACATAAAGGTCCAGCAATTCCTGCAATTCTTTACTGCATTTTAAGTGCTAGTCAGTTTGACAAACTTTACTAATTATCCCATGCTACTTTTAACTTGTGCCTTACAGAATCACAGAATGATATGGGGTTGGAGGTGGTCTAGTCCAGCCCCCCTGCCTTACTTTCCTTGTATATAAAATTAGATACTAATCTTAGTGAAGTCATGACTCGTAAGATTCTACACTGACAGCATGATAAAAACTTTACAAGGAAACATTCTCCCTTATTTTCCTTGAATATTATTTTAATCTCCCTGCATCTGCCTGCTTACTTTTCAAAAGCTCAATTTTAAAATAAAATAAAGACAATATAAAAAAAATTTGTAAAGTAATTCCTTGCAAGGCAAGTTGTGTGAAGTTTACTTGGAGCTATCTTATTACCATGAGATCCAGCAAATTTCCATCTTATTAGGGCTCCACAGCCATTATTTGCAGGAATTTATGAAGCGTCAATGAGAAGGAATAGTTTTTCTCAGTGAGCCACATGCAGCACAGCGGACGAGTTCTCTGAAGCCCTGTGAGGAAGCTCTCATGGGGTGATGTACCCCAAACAGTACACTGATGGTCTCATGGTGTATTAGGAACCTGTGTTCCCATCTTCCTGGAGGATCCCAAAGGTGTACACGAAGTTGATAGAAAAAGTTGTGTGTTTGTGGGATGTGGTTTGTTTGTGTGTTTTTTTTTTTGTTTGTTTGTTTGGTTGGTTGGTTTTTGTTTGGTTTTTTTTTAATTTCCCCTCACCTTTGTCAAAGTTATTTGACCAACCCACTTCTGTATTATTCAGGCGCCTCTCAGAGCCCTGGCTTATAAACCCTTTCAAGTTCTGCTCTGTAAACTCTGTGAGTTGTTGCTGTTCTTTGTGTTGTTCTTTGTGCTCTGGTAGCCACCTAGAAGCCCCTTGTCGCAGGTGCGAGCTGTTTGCGTTAGATCTTGTACCAAACACTAGCAGTGAATGGTTATTGCTGCAAGATACGCAGCAGAAGGTTGTCAAGCTGAGTTGATCCTGCCAGGATCTGAACTTATGTTTCTAGAAAGTCTACAATGTTCAAACCATATGTTTATAAACTGTTGCAGATTTGGTAATACCATGCAGGGAAGCTTAATGATACACAAACTCTCTACTACTAACATTCCTGTGCATTTTATGGTGGCCGTCAATTTGGTACTTCAGAAGAGTTAGTTAAGGTCTGTGTGTGTGGCATATTAACAGCTGTTGAAAACTCAGTGTGTGGTGCTTCTGGGACATGCAGGATACTGAAAAAATACTGTGTATTTGTATTTTGTGTTTATATATGCAAAATATGTATTCCCTTTGTGTGCTTCTAATCTTTTTATGCTTTTTTATTTTTAGCTGCTTTGAGGGTGTTAATTTTCTCAAGTGATTATCTTTGACCCTTGTTATTCCGTTATTAATATTGTCTGATTTCATACAAATGTATTTCTTATAAAGGAGAACTAGGGTCACGAGGTTACTTTGACACTGCAGTGTAACATCAATTAAACTGGTGACACAGAGCCCTGTATCACCTGCGTATTTGCCTTCCAGAGTCTTATCCTGGAATGGAACTAGCATAGATGCAACCTAAACAAATGAAGAAATTTGAGGAGAGGCCTTAAATATATATACTAAGGGTCACAGGATGAGTGTTAGGGAAAGGGCTTCTCAGCTGCTCCTGTAAGGAAAGGACATGGCTCGTTACATCACACTAATTGCTCTAAACTGAGTACCAGGTGCACAGGCTTTAGCAAATGTGTTTTAGGCAGTGTCTGCAGGGTAAATAACAAAGTCTAATAGTACGCCCTTCTTTGCTGGTAAAGCACTTAGAGCTCTGCTGACGGGAAAGGACAAGAATTAAGTGTTATTTTAATTGTAAACACACAGAAAGTGGGTGGATAAGAGCAAGCAAGATCACGTTTTGCTTAGGACAACTGGGAAAAAACCCCTTCTATCTACTCCCTTTTCTTCTTCAGATCAGCTTAAAAAAGAACTCGTATTTTCATCCGTTTCGACAGCAAAAATTTATCTTCTCTCCCTTCCTCCAGCCCGTTTCACGGCGGAGGTGAGGGCGCTTTGCTGCCGTGACCAGCAGAGGGCAGTGCAAGGCAGGCAGCCGGCGGCGCGCAGGGCGCTGCCCGGCCCCTTCTGTGCCCGCCGGCTCCAGCACCGGCCCAGGCGAGCAGCGCCCCGCCCGCTCCCCTCCTCGCCCGCTCCCCTCCTCGCCCGCTCCTGTTTCCTTCGATGGACCAGCCTCAAACTAAGAAACACTGATTTATCGTTTTCAGTGAGCAGGAGCAACATTGCTCTGCTAAAAGAAACCATCATCTGCTGGGAGGTGGGGGAAGTAAACCAGGCATCGATAACCTCAGCTGAAGCATCTGTCTAACTTGGACTGGAATAATTTAGTTGTTTTCTCTGCTTGGTCTCTGTGACAGGCTTGTCTTGTTCCAGCTGGCTGTATTTATCATTCAGCTCACCGACTGCTCAGGTTGGAAATCCACAAGAGATACAGGAGATGAAGACTAAAGGTGCAAATGCGTTTGCAGCTCTAAGCCCTTGTAGAAATCTTTAACTGCTCTTTCAGCACACAAACATACCCTGCAGAGAAAATCCTGCCTGCCTGGGAGGAGGTGTTCCCTCTGCTATACCACAACAATTTGCTGTGCTGGTGGTCACTTTTGGAAAATTACTTAGGGAGAACGTACGTGTGTTTTCTTTCCTGCTTATTGTGCCTCAACTTTATGGTATATAGCATAGATTAAATAATCAGAAATCACTAATGCTATTGGGTTCCCGGTTCTCAATGCACTTTAAATGAGCCTGATATCACTCCTCCGGTTTTTACTCTCTCCTAAGGTTACTTGAATTTGGTATCCAGTAGGTAACGCTTCCTCCTCAGGCCTTCAGTAATGGAAGCTGTCACTTGTTTGCATACTGCCTTTCTTTCCCAGCAGTCTTCCCTGTCGGTTGATTTGTTAGGATCTGCACTTTGATAGATGTAGCAGTGAGCAGCCCTGCTGCAGCCTTCCATTCTGCAGAGGAGGATTTTTTTTTTTTGCAGACGAACATGTTTGAGAACATGGTTTAATTTGCTTACCACTGAGAATGCACTAAAACCCTGGGAGAATAGTTAATGTGGAGCAAACTCGGGGACAGAGCTTAATTACTTGGATTTTATTTTTATGAAACATGAGGCCTGTTGTGATCATATTAATTTAAAGATAGCATTTCTACAAGTAGAGCGAGCATGAATCAAGGTTAGAAGAATTTATGAATTATGTGTTAGTGCCCTGAATTAGGATAGATACATGCAAGCAATTTTTCAGGGAGTTAAATTAGGGATGTATTAGACTTGGGGCTTTACATTGTGACTTCCTTTTTTGAGCTGTAGCTCAGGGAAACCTTGAATTCAATTATTTTTTTCCACCAGGTCTGTTCCAGTAAACAAAGAAAATATTCTTAATGATGCCTAAACTGCAACTGTTTGAAAATTTCCCTTGGAACCCTCAAGTAAATGGAGTCCATGCTAGCCAGTCACCACATCCTCATACTTCTGCTTTTTAGTGCTTATTCAGAACATTTTTCCTGCTCTCTCTTCTCTGAAAAACTGGTATTACAATAGCAAACAATCACTCTTAAATGACAATTTCTGTTAATCAGGGCGTTAGACTTTGGTTGTAAGTTCTGTAGAAATACAACATGGTGCTTGGCAAATGGTTTCTGTTGTTAGGTCTGTGTGATCTTCTTCTTGTGATCACACAGGTCTGTGTGATATTCTTCAGCAGTGCTTTGCATCACTACTGAAGAATAATTCACTTTTTCGGACTGAAACCAGCAGAGGGAGTTTTTTGGTCTCTTTTAAAAGCAAGGACGGCTTTTTCTCCTACGTTCCAGGGATGTTACAATGTGAGTTATTGTCGTTATGCACCACTTAAGCTCGGAGAACAGGAAGGTAGCACTGAATTATGCCATTCTAAAGGTCTTGCCAGTCTCTGTTGCAGGCCAGAAGGAAGCTGCATTACTGAAGCCCTATGAGACAGCTGTAGCATCAAGTCTTGTAACATCTCTTGGAGGAAGCGCTGGCCATGCAGACAGCACGTTTGCCACACAACTTAATACAGCACAGGCTTGCCTGAGCTTGAAGTCCAGAAACAGAGTAACTATGTTAATAACTACATCTGTCCTATCTAAATGATGAGGCAGGGTGGCTGAAAAAAGAAATCAGCTTAGGTTGGTGCTGTTTTAGGCACCTGTTAACCACATTGTGTCCTGGCATGTTCATACCTCTTGTTTCTCTCCATTTCCCTTTCCTGCCCTTGCGAAATCAATCACAGACAACAAGGCAGTGTTCACAAAGGCAATTATTTTTGAACTTTTAAAAGAAGCATGCATATGTAGGAGGTATGTCGCCAAGCTGGAACACTGCTCTATGTATGCATTTTCTAACAAAAAAAAGAAAATGGGCAGTGGAAGATTAATTTGAATATTTTCTGTTTTGCCAGCTGTGTCATACTTTAAGTGATACTGATGCAGGGTCTGGAAGAAATGATTCAGGTTTACCTACTGAAACGTTTTGATCCCATTTCCGGAAGGTTGTCTAAGAGACTTCTTAGACATCTTCTCCTCTGACATCTCCAGTTCCAGTATGGGCCTCATTGCCCGGTCCAAGCAGGGAGGACAGAGGAGGCAGACAGCCGGCATTCTGCAGCTCTGCAGACATGACTGTACCAATTTTGTCCTTTGTTTTTCTCCCGAGGATGTTTTCATACATGTACACCAACTCTGGCCTGCCCTGCCTCTCCACAGTTCCCCTAGCTGTTTACATATGTGGATTCCTTTTATTTGTAATTAAATATAAGTGCATCAATCCAGTAATTTAAGGAATTATGAGTCTTTTCCCTTGCAGACAATTAACTTAGCACAACTTCTGATCATTGTTTTACCTGCTTTTCATGTTAGTCCTACATTACATTTGGTCTTGGAGTGTATTTGTTTGATTATTGGTAACTATTTCCTTGTTCCTCTCTTCTGTAGTGACCCATGGGCATTACTGAATTTATCTTTTCATCATGTAACTACAATGGGGATGCAGACTTTTCAACAGCAGAGTGCAGACTTGTCAATGAATTAACCTCTTACTAGTGGAACCAAGGAAATAACTTTTCATTCCCAAGTCTGCTCCTCAGAGATGTTTCCTTGCTGTCTAAAGGTATATTGTCAGCCTCTGTGCCACCAAAGGTATGGGAATAAGTAATTCTCCTCAGCTTTGGGGTTTTTTAATGGAGAAACAAAGCAAACACTGTCTGAATTCCTTTTAAGTCAGCTATTTATAAGTCTCTTTAAAGGCGCAGCTTTGAAAAGGATTCCACCTCTGTTTTCTTCCTTTAATTTGCTCCATTACAACATGCATGATCTCTCATTTCACCTTTGGCACTTGCCTGTGTTCTGACAGGCTGCAGCTGAGCCTGCTGCCATAGTGGGGAACCTGAGTGAGCTCTGCTGGAGGTGCACAGCCCTGAATCCAATAGCAGAGAGCCCAACTGCTGATCGCTATTTGTAGAGCTGGTTTTTTTTTTTTCCTTTTTATTTTTTAATATTTTTTTTTAAATTTATTTTTAGAGGGTAGCAGACATCAGTAAAACAGACCATGTCCAAGAATGGACAATTTATTCAGACATGTTTTGGTTGTTTTGTTGTCTTCCTTGGGCTGTTTTTGAGTTGCTTTTTTTTTTTGATTTTTTTTTTTTTTCTGAGCAAAGGTAAGATGCCTGCCTAGCATGATGGAAAGTATGTGGAAATCTCTGGCCATTTGCCTAGATGTTGAATGTCCTGAGACTTTCTTATTTGCCTGTTCAGCAGTTGTTAAGTTTAGGTTGGATGCACACTAGTGCTTTCACTTTCCAGTGATTGCAATGACCACCTGTCATCATTGTGCTGACGAATCTTGTGATGCTGAATGTGACCAGCAGTACCAGTGGCAGGGATTACAGGAAACTCACTCCCACAACCCAGCGTTCTCTTGTATAATTTTATGCTTCTGTGGCTATTTTGCATGTGTGCCGTTGGCCCTTGGAGACAGCTGCTTAAAGAATAGCTGGGCAGTACACTGGGGGGCTTCTGAGGGAAAACATTGAGGGGTTTGATGCTCTCAAAAAAAGGCAAGGAGGTGGGGAAGAAAAAGATAAAGAGCTACCTGCACTGTGGAAAGGGTTATAAACAAACAGTTGCTGATGGTCCTGGGGACTCCTGGAAGAGCTGCTGCAGGCCCGTGGTGCAGGACACTTTGTGCAGAGGTTTGTAAGCTAAAACATGCAGCTGAAGCAACTGGTATTGAACTAGGGTAGGATAACCAGGCTTGGAAAAAATTTGCGGTGTGCGTTATTGTAAGTGGGTTTGATTCCTGCCAGGTTTGAAAGATACAAAAGGTTTCTTGGCATTTTTAAACAGCTGTTACTTCCCCCCTCTAAATAATAGGAATTAAAAAAATATTGCTTACTTCTGAAAAAGAAAATGGTTTTCATATTCTTGTCCTGATGTTTCAGATGCTCTATGGAAGCCAGTTCAGTTTCCTTTTACTTTTAACAGCATTGATCATTCAGATGACATTTGTATTTATTTCACCACCAGCTAAATAGGACCTTGTGGACTCTCAAAGAGCTTACCAATGTGAGTGCCCTGATTAGAAGATGCTACTTTTCCCTGTCTGGGTGCCAGCACTGTTTGAGCCAAGCAGACTGCTGAATGACAGACTCGGTGGCAGACTTGGCACTATTGCTGGTGTATCTCTGGGGTTTGGTATGGAGACAAAATTCTGACCCGGCATCACTTGTCACTTGTGCTTTAGCGGATTTAATTCTACAAAGAAGTGTTCTGCTGAATGCAATATAGCTGATGTTTGGTCTCCTAAACTAATAAGTAGGATTATTCCTACCTTATGTGAGCATTCAATGGACTTTGATTCTTCATTTGTGTGTAAATGCTTTTGTGTTATTTGCTCATGCAATGGTTTTATTTTTATCCTCTCTCCACAAGTTTCTGCCACAGAAAAACAATTCCATCTTCTTTCTCAGCTACAGCAAATTTGTACCTTACTGTCTTATAGCTAAGTACAAAGTTGTGGCTGTTAGACCTGGATGCAATCACTTCCAGGCAGTTTCATGGGCTGCTGTACCAAACACTTTGCTAAAACTCTGAAAAGTGTTGGTTTTGACAATGCTGGTGGTATTATATATGAACATCAAAGATGATTTATGCGTCTTTTGTAAACACTATCTCTTACTAATCTCTTTCTGCTTCTGGCTGAATAAAAGTTGCCCGCTGAGATTCCTGCTTCACCTGGTGCTCCTTTAGGGCCTGAGAAGTGTGAGGCTTCTTAGCTAGTGCTCATTATTATTAATTAAGGAGCAGCTCTGTTCTTGGCAACCTGAGGCACAGCTTCATGAATCAAATGCTAACTGTGCTGAGATGATCAATGAGCAGAGGGGTCTGTTGCTTTGTAAAACCAGAACCAATGGTTTATAATATAGTGACTTTTGGGTTATTTTATTTGCAAGCTAATTGCTATGTGATCAGCCATAAAAGGTGGTCCAGGAAGATCTACTTTCTTTTGACAACTTTTGCCCTATGAGTGTCCTTCACTTCCCATGTGAATAACTGGGAGACAGATGTGAGGTTTTTAATTGGTTTTTAATTCTCCTCAGCTCTGGGAGGTGGTGACTGAACAGATCTCCAATTTAGTTATTGATCTCTGTTCACAGCTCCAAATTATTCTTTTAGCAGCCTTTATTGCTGGTTCTTCTCCTCTCTTATGCAGAAGGCTACCATTATTTATTTTTTTTTTTTAATTAATAGAAAACAGTAAGTAAAGCAGCAACTGAGAGTTTTGAGCTGATGCTCAGCTTGAGTTCGTTTCTATCTTTTCCAGAGGCCATACTCAAGAATGAGCACAGCTTGTATGAAGCAGCCAAGGCCCAGTCCCTTCTGGAGCAGGGAACTGAAGGATAAGATCATAAATTCAGGCTGACTAAGCATTTGCTGAAGTTCGTCTACCAGAAGGTCTTAATACCCCCCTGATAGACTGTAGTGGCTTCTGTACATGCTCTTTATTGTGTTGCAGTTTGAGCTCTATAAAGCTGCTACCTGAAGCTCTTTTTGAAGGTTTGCAGAGCAGTAGTTTTTCAACAGAAATGCAGTTGAACTGGATGTGCTGTTCAAAGGGGGTGAGCAGTGATGCTTTGCTTTTGCAATCCATATTATTCCCTGTCTTTTGTTTGAGGGTTGTTATTGCTGGCTGTTCTTTCAGACTGCAGGGTGTGCAAAAGCACGTTGTAAAGATGAAAATGAAATTATTTGCATTCTTTCTGGTTTCCGAATGCATTGCTTTGTTTGAGGTGGGCTGAGTTGTTTCCCCTCCTCCGCTGTTAAGCAGTTTTAAATACTGTGTGTTGAATCAGTTAGACCCAGCAGGGCTGCTAATTCTACCTCCGGGCTTTGGGTCCAATCACCTATAGCAAAATGGCTACTGGCCTGGAGATGTCATGGGTTCCAAGGTGCTACCTTCACAAGTATAACCAGTTTCAGGGTGCTGAGCTGCCATCAGTGTCTCTGTTCTTGGCCAAGTCCATTTTAGAGACCAGGTGCGGGTGTATTTCAGGAGGAAAAAAACCATAGTGTTGGAAGTCAGGCTTGCACATGAGTAATTTGAGTGTTCTGAACATTGTACCCAAACTTTGGGGGGAGTTATAAGGAGCGGATCTGAGAAGCGAGGAGAAAGAATCAACATGGACATTGGCTGTGCAGAAGATTGCAAAGATTTTCTTTGCTGTGATTGGGGCTCTAGTTGTGTGGGTGACCAGCTGTGCCTGCCTCTTGAACGGGGAGAGGAAAAGGCAGCCAGACGTTCTCCTCACTTCCACCAGTAGTTGCTGTCCCGGGTTGAGCACAGCAGAGAGATGCTGCTGTGTTGGTGAACAGAATTTTGTGAGAGCAAGCAGCTCCTGCAGCACTGGGCCAAGCTGGGTCACCCTTGGTGTGAGCTTGGTAATTAAATCTTGCCTAAGTTGTTTCCACCTCTTGTATGCATGTAGTTAAAAGACTTTGTAATTAATGGAGACTGGAGAGGGAAGTCAACTAGAACCTGTCAATTTGAGCTCAGTTTTAATGGTGACGAAACAGCAAAGCAGCTAGTTTCCTTTTCGAGCTCCTGTAAGTCAGAGTTTTACAGGATGCTATGAATAGCCAGTGGGGCTTTGCAGCTTTAGACGTACTCACCCTGTCTAACTGGAGGAAAGAAACTGAACTCATTAAGTATGTTGAGTGATCCCAGGTCTTTCATTTAATCCGTATCTGGGATTGCTAGCCTAGTGAAGTAAGAACCTACACATTGGTGGAGGGGAGGGAGGGCATCCTAAATGTAAATACATGTGTATAGTTCCTTGGGAATGAGAAAGTGCCTACTGAAATAATAATTAAAATAAACCCTGTAACTTCCTCCCCTCATTGTTAAGGCTGCAATGCAGAGCACTCAGAATTAGAAAGCCATTGCCCGTGTAATCTGCTACGTGATCTCACACGTTTTTTTCTCTGGCGTGGAGCTACTGCACAGCTGGTCTCACCGAACACGATTCCACACTTCTCTAATACCAAGGGTTCAGGTCTCACTTACCTCACTCTTTGCAGCCCCTGTGCAGAGTATGAAGTTACTGGCTGCCTCCTGGGCTTCATGTGAAGCTCGTTGCCAGTGTCTCATCTTGGAATATATTTATGGAGCTTCAGAATTAAGTTTATGGAGGGCTGCAGAACCAGTGCTACAGCTATTTTTCTATACCGTCTGGCCAATGCCAACAATAGTATTACTATTGTTCCTCTTGTACTGATCATGTCAAGTGGACCTGCTCTGAGAGAACAGCATCTGAGGCAGAGCCAAAGTCTCCCCTTTTTTTCACCGTGAGTACACTGAAAGGAATTCAGAGACTGGAACAAGAATTGAGCAGGCCTCCAACAGGCATGAGAACATAGAGAGTACATAGATATAAGGGGATGGGATTCTGAAGCGTGCACAAGTGTGTGTGCATACTCTCAAAGGGTGTCACATGTGACGCTGGAAGGAGCCAAGGGTGAACTCACACAAACATGTGGAAGGTATTATCATCAGACAATGAGAAAAGGGTTCTTTTAAGTGACACGAGGATGCTGAAATTGAAAAAAACCTTAGGAGGAACATCAAGCAAGATTTTGATCTGTCTGTGAATTGGAATAACACACAAAATTAAACTCTCTTAGGAATAACTCTTTCTTACCTGTATTTCAGACACAGCTTAACTGGCAGATGACAAGGTAGGTTTTGGTTGACCTCTACTAATCATTAGAAGTTGTATGCTAACAAGCACATACACCTATGATCTGTCAGTCCCGTGGTCAGCATTGGTGTGTGTGCCTTGAGCGAATACTGAAGATTGTGCAGAACATTGTTGTCCCTTTTCTTGTAATATCTGCTGGAACTATGAACTGGGAGGAGCAGCTACTATGGTTAGTCATTACTGGGGACAGACATTCCAGATGCTGCTCCTTGCTGACTTTTGCAGATAAGGCTGTGCAATAGTAAATCTGGAAGAGACCAAATGTAACTTCCAAGTCCTCTAACACCTTCCACTTCTTTGTGAGTGTCCTACTGCACTGCAAAAGACAATTACTGGCACCTGGTACCTGGGGAAGTGATGAGGGGGATCATCCCTTACCTTCAGCCTGTGCTGAGCCAGGCTTACTTAATAGGATACATCAGCAGGTCCTCAGACAGCCTCATAAACTGGCTGGTAATTGTGTGGGAGCAGGATGTGATTTCTCTTTATTACTGTTCAAACAGGAATTTGCTTTTAGTTGCAGTTTGTGTTTAACAAAAACATGTATAAATGCACCCGCAGTACTAGGGCAAAATGAGTGCTTTATCTATTTATTGGGGCAATGCTGCTTAGATCTTTATCTGTACTTTAAGTAAAGGTCTAGTACTGTACTTCCTTTGGCTTGCATAGCTGTTAAATCTGAAAGTATCAATTTGGAGGTTTTGTTACAAAATGACTGTGAAACTTGTGTCCCATTTTGCATATTCTGGTGGTTTTCTTCCCTTCTTGCTACAGCAACAAACAAATAGCCCATGTCTGTAGGACCTGTGGCCTCCTGGTTGGCATTGCTACTGTGTTGTTGGGAATCAGCACTGGCATTCTCAGCAGGTCCTTGAACAACTGAGAAAATGTTCAAGCACCTTCGCAGGAGTGACCGCGACAGGGTCTCTGTTACAGTCTTTCTGGGAACCTGCTTCTTTACCAATGAACATGAATTTGTCCTTCAATGCAAATTTTTAAAGTTTCTTCCCAGCATCTAGAAGTCTTCATTGTTCAGGAGAACTGATCTACAAATAGGTTAAGAAAATAATTGAGCTGTACTGACCAGAGACAAATGAGGCTCCAAGGCAGAGAGAGGAAGAATGTAGGCATCACCCAGGAGTGCACAGACGTGTCTGTATCTGAGATAACAACCCTGTTGAAATGGCATGTCACCTCTCTGGGATATGAAGTGTTGGATTGGAAGACATTCCTTCCTGCTCTTAAATCACCCTGTGAAACAAGACCCCAGAATGGTCTTAGCTGAGACGTGCTGCACGACTTCCAGCTGCTGAGTTGCTGCCAGAGATGTTTGGAGGATCCACCCTGCTTTGGCAGCTGCTTAGGCGGTTTCACAGCCCAAATGTAAAAATGCATGATGCTGTTGACAAAAAGCTGACTAAAACCCAAATCTATCTGTCTTTGAAGAACAGAATAGATTGCTGCTTTGGAAGTTTCAATACCTTTTCCCACATCTGGGAAGCTCAGCAGAAGAATAGGGCCCTATATAATGAAACATGAAACTGACCTGCCAGACTCTTCCTCAGGGTCTTTTTTGAGCTGCTGGTTTTGTAACAGCCAAACTTTGCTCTTGCATTCCTCTTGTCCCCTTTCCCATTCTAACTGCTCCTCCATTTCTCATCCTCCCCTCCCTCCCACCAGTTGCTGGATTGCAGAGAGGCACTGGAACATTTCACGAGTAGCTTTCAAAGCCTTTTTAGGGATTGTAACTGCTCACTTCCTGCTGTTCCTAATGGAGCCAAGCTGCAAAATCCTGAACTTGAAAACCTGAAAAGGTCAAGGGAAGTTAAATTCCAGGTATGTGGTGTTCCAGGGTTGTCCCTGTGCACAGTAGGAGCAATGTGACAGTGTGTTCAGCACACAAACTGCCTGCCTGCTGAGCCCCGCCTTCAGACCCTTGGTAGTGCTAATGTATTAGTGTGGCCATCATTCATCACGCTACCGAAAATAGCAAATTTTCAGGGCCAGCACTGGTGCAGTTGCCACGTGAAAAGATTGCATGACACAAGTTTAGTCAGGTAGGCATAGTCCTAGCAACCACTTGTTGGCAATCTTTGCTCTCAACCTTTTAAAACACCTGAATATGGACTTGCTTTCAGCTTGGTTTTCTAACTGAAAGTGTCTTAGACAAACACAAAGGGAAGGGGAGAGACCTCAGCTACTGGATGATTGGCAGAGAGACTGTTTCCTGGAATAAGTTCAAAGCAGTTGAAAAGTTTTCTAGGGGAGGAACATTTACAGGCTAAATCTGTGCCTCATTAGAATGGAGTGGCTTGATCACAGCAGCACTTGAGTAGATCCACTAGGATTTTGTGTGAAAGACTCAAGTAAGACAGATGCCTTCATTGAAGAATTTGTCACTAAATATTTTAATTTGGTACATGTTTTTAAAAGAACTATCTTGAAATTCCAGGTTGAAATGTTTCTTATGGGCTTTCTCTCCAAGTTGTTAAAAAAGAAATAATGACATTTCGGTTTCAGCCAGCTACTGCTTTTAGCTGAGACTTATATTATATTGTGGCGTATGTCTTGTTCTGCAATCCTAATTAGACTATTGAAAAAATTAATGGATGTCCATTTCGGAGACGGCTTTCAACTTCATAATTGCAAAATAAGTAAGTTAAACCTCTATTATCTGAATCATAGAATCATAGAATGGTTAGAGTTGGAAGGGACCTCAAAGATCATTGAGTTCCAACCCCTCTGCCATGGGCAGGGACACCTCCCACAAGAGCACGTTACTCAAATGAGATAAGGTGTACTTATCAACAGAAGATAATCACTCTGCAAAGTGCTAGTAAATGTTTATAGGATTTTTCCTGTGCTTGATATTATGAAACTTTTCATGTTTGTGTGTGATTGGTTAGTGGTCAGTTCTGTTTTGACAGTTCAAATCTTGTGGTTGACACTCTTATCACATTGACACATTCTCATCTCTGAAATCTACTCACTGATTTCCTTTTGCATTTTGAATACTCAGGTACTTCCATTGATGTCTGTGCTTGATTTGTTATTGTTCCTAGCCCTGGAGTGAAACAAATTCTACAGGCTTGTTCCATCTTACTTGATAGTATATTTTTATTTTGTTCTGTTCATGGACTTAAGAGAATTCAATGGAAGTAAAATGTTATATCCTCTCAAAGATGGGGACAATTAGAAAATGAGGATGCCAAAACACTTCAGTTACTATCCAATATAAAATTAGCAGTACTTCTGGACCACAATTCAGACCTTTTCAGATATTACTGGTGGAGTACTTGTATATTTGTTGCCGTTCTGAAATCATGAGGAGGACTTTAATAAGGAACAATAAGATAGGAAATAGTAGACTTTTTGGTTATCAATCACTCACATTTCTTAAAGAAAAAATGTGTTGTTGCTGCTTTTATGTTTCCCATAGCTTGATTGTGGGTGCAAACAAGAAAAAGAATTCACAATGTGTAAAAGTAATATGCTGGAATGAGGTTAAAGCATCAAAATAGGAAATGGTTATCACCCCTAAAAAGCAAGCTACTGATGATTCCCTCTTCCATTCACAAAAAGAAATTGTTTTTCTGTCTCCATGGGAGGGATTTGAAGGACTTAATGCTGAGCATCCAACCGAACTAGAGGGCAGGGCTTTCCAGCTGGGCCGTTATCACTCTATCACCCTGTGGAACAATTAGGTGTAACTTGCTTTCTGTATGAGGTGCATACATATGCTTCTTGTTTGCCTCTGCTGCTTAGTCCTGGATGTAGTGCAAGATGCAGATCATGGCATAAATTCACTGTCTTCAGTCCAGGAGGTACCTGTTCCCATGCTCTTAGCTGCTGCCACCACTGTCGTGGCTGAACCACATGTCAGGGCTGACAGCACCTATGGCCATTGTCGGGCACATCTCTGATGACTTCAGATGCATGGGTCTACTTTCCCTTTTCCAGAAGTTATTTTGCTAGTCCTCAAGCAGTGCTCTCTGTTTTGTGTCTGTAAACTAAACCAACCAGATTATGCTCAGGGATCCAGGCTTGCTGACTAGTTTTAGATTGTAAAAAGCTACCAACTGAATAAAAACCTTAACAGCATTTTGGACTGTTCTCTTGAATTTAAATCTTAACTGTAGAGTGGCTGCCTTAGAGTATTAGGACTGTGATGCACCAAACCTACCATCTTTTAGATTGCTGTCTTAAGTGAGTAAGAACTGAGCCTGGGTCAGTAACGAATCTGCTTTGCTGTATGAGACCCGAGTCCATTTGCTGCTTTGACCTATGACCTGTGCCAGTTCTTTCATGGACAGTTGTTTGCAGCTTAAGCCCATCTTTCTGATCAGTGCAAAAGCTGCCAAATGCAAGGTTTCTCTCACTCTTGAGATTTTATGCTGCTGTGATGAACAATGTCCTTAATTCCAATTTAGTGAATCAATATAATGAATACTTGTTGTCCCACAGCCACCTACACTCCAGAGGCAGGTAGAGAACAGTCATTTAACATCCTGGTGGATGGAGGAGGCACAAGGGAGTTTTCCTTGTCTATAGCGTTTTGTTGGATGCTTCCCAAAATATTCTCTTTCCTTGCCTTGAGTTGACTCTTCAGCATTTCTTTGTAGTGTCTTGCTTGAAACAGCTTTCAGCTCACGTGTGCTGTTAAAGGATGTGGGCATCTAACATGCATTCAGCAACGGCCCCTATTCGCTTTGTGTTTCTTTAGGCTGTGAAACTGCTGTGCCTGAGGTCAGCTTTCTTCCTCTTACTATAGTCTGATGATCGTGGCAGGGAACTGCTGCAAGGGAATTCTGGGTTTGCTGGAGTGTTTGAGAGTTTAACGCTTCTTTCATAGCTTTGGAAACGGGACTGTGTGGGAGGAACTACCAAGAAAGATGAGAAAACTCCACCTAGAGCTACGTCTAAAGGACTGGGGGGAGTCTCCCTGCAAGACACAGGCTTGTGGGACTAAAGATTTAGGTGCAGTGTGAGACAGTGTGACAGGGAGGGATCCTTCACATGTTTGGAACAACCTTTTACAGCCCAATAGGCTATATAGAAAGGCATTTTTGAGGAGTTAGAAGTTCCGTATATAAACAGTATATAAAAATAGAGACTTCAGAGAGGCAACGTTAAAAACTGCCTTGTAAGTGAACGTGTGTAGTCGAAGGTTGCCCAAGTCTGTTCACTCTTCCCTCCTTTTTGGGAAAAGAGAATGGAGCTAAGCAGCAGCAGTGGTGGAAGTGAATGCTTTTAATGAAGAGCAGTTATGGAGATCAGTGTTTAAAGGAAGACAGACAGTGGGAGTTGACTGACAGCCTCTTATATACTGTAGTTTTGTAGGTCATTCAAAGTGCGTTGATCGTCCAGAAGTAGTCTCGAGCTGAATGGATTATTTTTCCTTTCTCATTTTCAGGTTTGTATTTATTATTGCAGTAACAAAGGTTGTTAGAATGGCTTATGTGTGTGTCCTGGTTCTGGAAGGGATAGGGTTAATTTTCCCCAGGCTCTGGCAGAGACAGAGGAATTCCATCCCACCTGAGCCATGCCCAGTCCGAAGCCCGACCTCCTGGGGGACCCTGGTACAGTAACCCTGTTTGCACGTTCCTCTGTTAGTGTTGTTATTGTTGTTTTCCTGTTCCCTTTGCTGTTCTGTTAAACCCCCTTTGTCTCAACCCACGAGTTTTGCCTTTTTCTTCTGATTCTCCCCCATGGCTGTGGGGGTTTGACAAAGCGGTTGCTGGTTCTTTGCTCCCAGCTGAGGCCAAACAATTACAACGTGTCATTCCTTCGGAGTGAAGCCAGAAGGGGTCTTCGTTACTCTGTTTTTCTACATGTTAATGTAGTGGGATGACTGTTTCAAAGAGAGTATATCCATACCTGTGCATTCTCTCTCTCAATGCTGAGTGCAGTTGTTAATTGTGAAGTTGCAATGGTTTTCCAGTGTGAGGCAGGTCAGGTATTATTGTAGCTCTTCAGCTAGTGCTTAGAGCTGAGGTTGTCTGTGGAGCCGCCATGAGGACAGCACAGTCTGAGGCCTTGCCTACATGTGCGATGGGAAAGGGACACATTAGATGGTGGAATGGCAATTACACTCTGGAGATAGAAGTGGCAATGTAGGTTGTTTTACTAATGGTCTGTCTTGCTATGAACTCAACCCAGAAGCACACTGTTTCTCCACAGGAAGCTAAGGCTCTGTTACCTGAAAGCTGGAGAGTCTTATGAAAAAGCTTTCAGATGAAAAGGCTGAGATACACTCAGTAAAGAGTGAGCAAAGCCTCACAGGGACCCTCCTCTGCTCATGGATTGAATATTTCTCAGAGTTGGTTGAGTAGCTGGAGCAGGAGAGACTGGGAGCACTGGGCTTTTCCAGCCTGAATAAGAGAAGGCTGGGAGAAGATCATACTGGCAGGGATACTGTACAAAGGACAGAGCCGACATCTTCCTGGAGGTGTTTAATGACAAGATGAAAGGCATCAGAGGCAAACTGCAACAAGGGAAAATCTCATTAGATATTAGGAAAGAAAAAAACTATCATAAGAGTTGTGAAATATTGGAATAGATTACCCTGAAAGCAAGCATAGGCAACTAACCTGACCTTAGAGGACCTTGCATTGAGTGGGAGGTTGGACTAGAAGAGCTCTAGATTCCTCCCAGACTAACTTTTTCTGTGTTTATTTTACTTCTAGATTTCCCATGATTGTGCTATACAACCTAACCACACACTGATAACTTCCGTGCCTTTTGGGAGAACCGGTATGGAAAGTCCACTTGATGAAAAACATTGCTATCTTTAATGAAGCCTGTTTAAGCCTTTTGAGCAATCCTGAGGAAACAGCTACTGCAGAGAGGGAGGCACGCTACTGAGTCTGGTGTGAGCTGCATCCAACTCCTCATTAAGTATTTCAGTGCTGGTTCAAAATCTGCTGATATAAATCAAACTGCTCCTTAAAACCCAGCAAATAACAAATCCCACCAGGCTTTTAGCCCCTACCAGCAAGAGACTACCACTCCCTACAGAGTAAAACACATCCCCGTGGTGGCCGCCCCAGCGTTAAATAAAACCTTGTGCTGCCTGTGCCTCAATCTCATTTCACACTGTAACTCCAGAAGGAGCCTGACTTTTCTGATATTTGCAGATATGCAGTAAAATATGTGAGGACCATCATGGCAGTCATGGCATGGAAACAATCTCTCTCACATCCCTTCTGGATATGCTAAAACTAACTTTAAATGGGTATGACAAACGGTGCAGAATGGCATGGGTTAGTCCACCATGCTTTTCCTTAGCACTGCCTTGAAGGTTCCTCTTTGCAAACGAGTTTCATGTGGCTATTTCTTTTGTTTCTGCAGACAAGGTAAAGTGGAGGCTGTCCATCTGAGCAAAGTTCCTCAGTAGTAGGTGATAGTTACACGCGTGGGGCTGCAAGGAGCTGTGCTGGATCTGTGTCAGAAAGCAGCAGGAGGAATTAAGGTAACATTATCCAATCTAACAGAAAAAGCATAGGAAAAAAAACCAAGTGTGTGTGTGTGGGGAATAAAGTAAAAACTAGTAATTCCAAATCAGAGACTAAATCACAGAAAACAAAGGGCATATTAATTGTGGATGAGTTCTGGTCTGCTGGGAGTTCTTTTTGGACATGCTGTTATGATACAGGTGGGGCAATGGATTGATGGTAAGGCAGAAACCATGTCTCTAACACCATTTCCACATTGCTGATTCTGAATTTAAATCACACAGCACTCCATTGTTGTCAGGTAGAGAGAACTGTTGACTTCCACTACATTAGCAAAATGTCCCAGACTGGCAATAAACCATCCTTTAGAATTTGTCATGTTAGGCTAAGCAGCAGAGGCTGGAGGCTCCTGAAGGCCCCCTGCAGTTGTGCAGCAGCTTGTCCTCAGTTGTCTGCAGTTGTCAGCTCGTACATCAGCCAGGCAGCCAAGGGAGCAGGTGGAACGGTGGGTGGTGTGCCAGGTGGGGGCTGTATAGCCCTGCCCACCTCTGCTTGCAAGGAGGGCTGACAGCAGGGTCAAAGCAGGTAAAAGCGGTGTTCCTGGGCTGTCATCCTTGTTTACAAGCAAACACAGACTAGCTATAGCAATCTCTTCCTATATGCTGCCCCTCTGATGTTTTTCAGGATGTTTATGTACTTATTTTGGCCTACAGTGCATAAGAGACAGTACTGCCTTCCAGAGAGAACTGGAAGGCTCTTGTGGTTGGTAGATCAGGAACCTTTTTCTACCAGTTGCTTTGTGATGGTTTTTTTTTCACTGGTAGTGTTAGGAAGTGTTATTTGGAAATAATTTGGTGCTTTGAATGTGGGATGAGATAAATCCTGTGAGATTAGGAGTTGTTCTAAAGGCTTGCTAGGCTCTGCTGCTCTAATGTAACTTTCCTTGTTTAGTAGTTGTCTTTTTCTATGTGACTTATCTTTGAAATGCATAGGCAATACCAGTCGTATTGTTTTGGGATGCTGGGAGCAGACTCTGCCTGTTAGCTATCCTGAAAATACCTTTACCTGTGACTAAAAGAAATGGACTAACGTCTTTCACTTTTGCATATTTATTTAGATTTTCATGGTGGGGAAACACACTAATAGCAATTGCTTTATTTCCCCATCCCTGGAGGGGTTCAAGGCCAGGCTGGATGGGGCTTGGAACAACCTGGTCTGGTGGGAGGTGCCTCTGCCCAGGGCAGGGGGTTTGGAACTTGATGATCTTTAAGGTCCCTGCCAACTCTAACTGTTCTATGATTCTATGTTCTCCCTAAGCTTTTCTTATCCAAATATGTGGACGACAATTTGTATTTTAGACTTTATCAAGCTATAATTTTTTTTTTTTTTTATTTGCTATGGGAGGTAGAATAAGACCCATACATAACTTTAAACTTTACTTGATAAAATAAACCACTTGTGGTTTATCATCGGGGAATGGCAAATAAAGAAAAAGCTACCTTTGTATGGGGCAGTGGGGCTAGGTGTGTAGTGCAGTATTTTTCATCTGTTTTTCAGGCTTTTCAGCACTCAGTCACACTCAGTGATTCGGAATTCTGGTGAGTATTGTTTGGGTTTTTGTTTGTTATTTTTTCCCCCATAGTTTTCATAATGACACCTAACATTTTTTGACAACACTTACCTTCAAGCATCCTGCTTTTGTCCCATCTTTGTGCTGATAGGCTCAACCCATGTTTAAGCCCTCTCTGCTATTGTTAATGGCAGCGTCCAGTTCTGTGGAACCCCTCTGGATGCTGGAAGAAATGAAGAAATGCTGGAAAATGTCAGAATTGATGTTCCTAGCTACATTTTGTTGAGATGTGCTCAAATTGCTTCTGTAGCACTAGGAAATAGGACTCAGTAGAAGAGAAAAAGAGGAAAAATGATGTGTGCACACATGTGAGTATGAGGGTGGGCCACAATTTGTGGACACCTGGAGTTAACAAACATATTTGCAGAGTGTGCGTGGTCAGGCTTTACTCTAGATGTACCTATTCTGGTACCTTTTCTGGCCTTTGACTTGGGGGGTGATTGAAGACAGAATTCTTGTTACTTGAGAGGATTTATTTTTATCCTAATATTATCACTTAAAATAAGAATAACATGCAACTAGAGACAGCCTATCTGTGAATGAATAAATAATTAGCAGAAGAATGTGGGCTGTGCCCTTAGAATGCTCATTTGAATTTCAGACCAGGAGTAGGAGCAAGTTTGTAACTGTTCTTTCACCATTGCTGTCTTGTCTCCCAGCCAGTAAAATTCCCATGTCTTATTTTAGCTGTTCCCTCAGTTGTGTCCCTGCAAATGTTCCACCTCTGGGGAAAAGAGAAACCTCAGGCTTGATGTTTACATTAAAGGTTTTGTTTTACATCTGCACTGGCCTTTCTGTATGGAATTCTGTACTCCCTCTGTTCATTTTCCATTCCTTTAAATTCTTTCTTCTGAAGAGCATTTTGGAATGTTACATATAAGAATGCTACATAAAGTTAAATGGTATTGCATTGTCTTGCAGCTCAGGCCAGGTTATATTCTGACTAGGAACAAGGCAATTACATGAGAGTCTAGTGCAGACTGTACAGTGTTCTTTTTCATTATAGGCAGAATAATAGATGCAACCTTCTGCTAAATGCCCTTTCTTTACCACACCCTTCTTACCTTATTCTGTTTGTATAAGATTAGTGAAGTATAGAGAATGTTTAATTAAGTTTAATTGCATGACAGCTTAAAAGTGGGAAGGTAATTACTCATTTAATTATTGTGCTGCTTCGTGCTTAAAGTGTGTGTATAATTGCTCTTTTTATAAGGACACTCAACTTTGCAAGCTTGCATGAAATTATAACAGCCTCATACCTTTTGCTCCTGTTTAAAGTGAAACTACGCAAGTAACATCTATCAAACAAGAGAAGCGCATTCTGTTACCCCTGGCATTCTCCCTTCTCTGATCAGTTTTGATGGTGTCATCCTCCCTTCTGTGCTGGGAAGGACTGCAACATTAATCTTATTTAAACACATACCCCATTGTCTTTTGCGTATTTTTCATTAATAGTTGTAGAACATTGAGAACTTGGGATTGCAGACATGGCAGTGTAAATTATTATTTCCTAAGCTGTCTTCCTTAATTATTTCTACGGTGACAACCCAATAAATCATGGAATTTGATTGTGTAAAACAGTCAAAGGTTAAGTGACTCCTAGTTACTAGTGCTGATAGGAGACTTTTCTGGTGTGCATAAGGGCTCTCAGAGGTGTCTAAACAAGAGCCCTTCATTGTAACAGTCCATTTCTCTTCTGCCCTTACAGTCCTGGCAGTAAGGCTCAGATACTGAGTTTTTGACAATCCAATAACTCCTGGAACAGCTAACCGTGATGTCCAAATCGTGATTTCCCAGTAGAAGTCACCAGAGTAGAGAGAAGCAGGGCAGTGAAGGAGAAAGCCAGCTATTCAAACACAATCACTTTTGTAATTGCAAGGGGACCCAGACTGAGATAGTTGCAGGCTCTATAAGATTATTTTTTGTTTAAATAGCAAACAGTTAGATTGCGTGAAAACCCAGTGCAAAAGGTCCCTCTGTAGTCATTAGGCAAGCAAAAGTATTTCCCTAACTCCCTCAAGGTTACCGTCAAATTAATTTCTCTATTGATGCCCTTCTCTTACCTGTCCCAAGTGAGAAGGAAAATGTCTGTGTGTGGCAGGGGGTCATTTTGGTAAGTTAGAGCTTCTCTATGGTAACCCTGATGTGACACATCTGAATTCAGGCAATGGCAGTGCTGTGTGGTCTCCCCTCAGTAACTAAAGGGCTCAAGCAGCACAGGCCAGAGGACTGTCTGTCTCTGGAGTGGGGCTCCTCCCCAGTCTGCAGCCATCCTGGTTATGCCTCCAGGTGCTCCTCCTCCTCCTTTTGAAGATAAGGAGACCCAGAGCAGTTAAGGCCTGTCCTTTTGGGGTAGCCCAGAACCCTGTGGGATCTCTCTCCTGTGTAAGGGACACTACTCCTTGTCACTGCAGCCTTCCTTTCCTCTCTCAGTCTTATTATATCCGTTACCTCTCTGCATGTCCTCCCAGCCTTGGATGCTGCCAGAGCTTCTCCACCTTTTCAGTGTTTCTCCCACAGGTCAGGCTTTTATTTCCAAGTCAGTACTTGGAGGAGATGATTTGGTCTGTCAGTAACCCTTTAGGAACTGTTGGCAGTCAGACCCATACTTCCCATTGTGTATCCTATGGCTCTTATGGAAACTTTTGTCATCAAGGTAAGGTTTGAGGATAAGACAGTAAGTATTTCTGTGGCTAGAGCACTGGAGCAGGACAGCTGTAGTTAAAATGCACGATGTTCTTTCTTGTCCAGTCTTTTTTACTACTGTCAGTGAAGAAAAAGACGTTCTGTTTCCACACAGGAAAACAAGAGAGAGCCAAACTTTGTGTTCGGATATTTCAGCTTTTGTCAGATACTTGAAATACCTGTGGTTACCTGTGAGAAGTAATTCTGACCCATGGGTCTGCCGAGGAAGCAGAGGTAGGATTTCAAGTGTGGTCACTTGAGAAAACAAATTTCTTTGCACAATCTTGAAAAGAGAGCGGGAAGCTGGTGTTCAAAATGGGATAAGGGAAGAGGAGGGTTCCAAACCCAGCAGGACTCCTGATGTGTTTCTCCAGACAAGGGAATTACGGCTTTGCACAGGGCCATGCCAGCCTCTGCTGGGCTCCAGGGAGAAGCATTCCTGATAAGGCAGCTCCATTTAGGCACCGACTCCTGGTGCCATTGTGATATAGCCAGTTCTCTGCTCCTGGCAACTTGACATCTCCCAGCTCATGATGGGGTTCTAGACAGCTTTATGGAAAGACCCACTTTATGCACTGAGGGAAGTACCCGGTCTTCTATAAGGCAGCAAGTTTCTGAGCCAGCAGAGCCTGAGGGTAAAGGTAGGGTCTCGTGGAACATCATGCTTACAGCCTAGCCCTGCTGTTTAATCCATGTTAAACTTTTACTAAGAGAAGTTGTAAGGAGGAATGGACTAGAACAGGACAGAGGCTCAGCTGTGGCAAAATTAGTTTTTTACTAATTTTAATCACCATAAAAACCACATAGCCACAGAGAGTGCAGATGTGTGGGAGCAAGACAAGTTGTGCTTAGTTGATGATGAAGTAATGATATATATCAGGCAGAATTGACTGAAAGGAGTGAAATATGAATGTGTTGACATTACTGCTGAATTAACCTTATATAAAGACTGTTTTGGGAATAAAGGAGTCTTCATTTGATGAGTGCCAGATGAGCTTGATTGTCTTCTACTAGCTGCCACCTGAACTTCCTCTACTAATTTGGTTGTTCATACGGTAAAGCAGATAAGGAAGTGCTGATTTTATTAGCTGTGTGACCTGGGGATTCATAGTCCCTAAAAAGTTCAGTTGACCATCCAGAGGCTGTAGTTCTCTGAATTATGGCACTTAATTCCTACCTAAGTGCTCTCTGATGTACTTTAAAGGAGATTCTCTATCAGGGTGCAGCTGTTTATCTAAAAAGTAACTATAGGAAATAGACGTTGCCTGATAGAGGCTGATACAGCAGGACTGCAAAAACAATTGTAAGTAAAGACGTGGAAATATGCTTGAATATTTTGCTAAATAAAGACCTGAATCCTCAGTTTGACTTGTTTGAGTAACTGAATTTTAATTTTAATTTTTTTTTTTTTTTTTCAGAGGAGAAATAATTAAAATCTTTTGTAATTGGTGTTTTGCAGGTAGTAATAATGTCACAGTGTCAACAAAGCTAATGTGGGTGTTATACTTCCAAGATGTTTTTTGATCAGAAGTTTTGTTGGCAATTGTACTTTTTGATAAAATGTGCTATTCTTTTGGCCTTTTTCTCCCCATTCAAGTTTGTTGTGTGTGTGCATTTACTGCAAAGAGCAAATGTTCAACTTGGTCTAAGTAGCAACAAGGCAACGCTGGGGTTTATATTTTATTTCATGTTGAAAGTACAAAAAAGCTGATAATGTCACGCAGCCTACTAAAAATCTCAAGTTGAAATATCTGTAGAAATAAGTATTCATAGATGTTTTTATCGTGACTATACATGGCTTCTTCAAATAAGTAGAAATAGTGTGTTGGAAAGGGAGAGTTCATGGGGAAAATGGTTCTGTGTAATTTTGGTCTTGGACAGTGTGAAGCAAAACTGAAACTCCTGCCACTCTTCCGGAGGTAGGTTCAGTTAACTATGGGTCTGAAGGAGCAGAAGATATAGGATGTTTGTGATACAGGCTTACTTGCCTGGAGAAAACAGACTAATCTTGCACAATAAACCAAGACTGTTATTTCTGAGAAGTGAATTGGCTTTATAATTTCTGTTCTTATTTTACTTCTTATTCTGAAAGATTTCGGGGGCACCTGATGCTCTGAAATTTTCTGTTGAATAACTCTTTTGCATTTATATCACTCTCCCATACCTAAAAAGTTGAAAACAAATCAATTTATCCTAAAACTTGATGGATGCAGTAGCTTGGCAAAATTGAATGCAAAGAGGTATTAGCCTTCTCAGCTGTTGCTAGCCTAAAGGGTAAAAGTTCCAGTGTGGTTATTAGTATTTGCCATCTGATGAAGTGTAGGTATATTTAAGTGAGGTGGTGCTAATTTTGCCTTTATCTAAATTAGCTCTAGATCATAGAATCGTAGATGTCCAGAAGTGGCTTGTGTGCTTCTAGGCTGGTCCATACATTGTTTTGATCTCAACAGCTCTTTGGGTGCTCTGTCTGTAATGACAATTATACAGTTCTGCTGTGCAAATTCCTTCTGATTTTCCATATACAGAGCCCACTACTAGGAGTGTGTCCATAACTACCCTGGCCTCCCAGGGTTCTTGTTTGCCAGCGTAAAGCTGATATTCCCAACACTGGTGTGGCCCCCAGGAACGAAAAACTGCAGAAGGAGGCGGGAGGTTAGGCAGGAGAGCTCCCCAGCTCTCTTTGAGGGGATGAGTCATGGAGAAGCTGGCAGAAACTGCTGTGCAGCGTGAGCAGAGGAGGTGATTTGTTGAGAGAAAGATGAGGGAAAGCAAGGTTTTCAAAGGGCAAGTACTTACAAAGATTAAATGTTACAGAGCTTGATCTGCAGCCGGTAAACAGGAAAATGCCAGGGTGGTATTTCTCATGTGAATGTCTCTGCAGATTAACAGTAATTAAAGCTGGGCTTAGCCCATTTGGGGCTTTCTTCTTCCTCCGTGTCCATGTGCTTACCCATTAGTGTTAAGAATTAAGCATATTAATACCAGTTTTAAATGTGCTGGGGTGGTCTTTTTTCATATAAAAGCTTTAGTAGATTATGGACAAAGCCTGTACTGTGCAATCCCAATTGCTCCAGAGTAATTCTGTATTCCTCTATATGTTATAGCGGTACATTTTAACTGCATCTCTTATTTATAATCATATATTTATGACATATCTTGTTTAAACTTCCACACACAAATGACTCCAAAGTCACTGGTATCGGTTTGAGTGATAACATGAGTCAGAGACAAGTCATGTATCTGTTGACAAAGCTCTCTTTTGCTGTTGATCTACTTTGGAGATATATTTTTTCCTATTTTGTTGTTTGTTTGGGGTTTTGCCCTTTTCCTGCTTCCTCCTCTTATTTTCTTCTTCCAAGAACATTTGCATTGAGAAAGTACACAACTGTGTCTGGAAGATGTGCTTTTCATGCAGGATGACTTGTGTTTAGGAATAGAGAATCCATATAGTTGCGTGCTTGCTTTATATGTGTATGGAAAGTGTGTACGCTCTCACTGGGTGGCGTATGGGTCAGTTCTTCTCTTTGGCCTGCACCCTGATGTGATTACAGCTGAGTCTTTGTGTGCACCATTTTTTTCCCTGCAGCGTACGAGGAAATAAAACTCTGCTATCCTGGTCACAGTCTTCTGACTTACAACAAGCGATCACAAAGTGATTGCATCGGAAGACTAAATCTAGATAGGAGGATTGTAGCCTAAACCAATGTATTAGCATAGTATTGCATATGTATATATTCTAGCACCATCTAGCAGTTCTCCAAGGTAACGTCTATAATAATAAAACATTAAATGTGATTTTCATGTAACAAGAGGCAAAGCAATGAGTGAGAAGGAAGAAGAGGAGCAAAGAGAAACACAGAAAGAAGAGAATTGTCCTGGTGGTAGCCTGGGTTTACTTGGAAGAGTAAACCATTTTGGAATGGCTTCCTGGAGCGGCAGCCATTCAGCAATTCATGAGAGCAGGGAGAAAACCAAACTCTATAAAATACTCTCTAGTGCTTTCATTGTGCAAATGGCTTCAAGAAATGACACCCTCAGTCACTGGTGCCCTGTCTGCAATTGCCTGTATTAGCAATAGTGACTCTATTGGTGACTCCTTGTGTCAACCATTTCCCAGTTTACTCTTAGAAAAACTCAGATTTAAGATTTTCATTTGCTTAATCAAAATTCATGCATAGTTTAGGCAGAAAACTCCACTTAGTTGTCTCTTATGACAAGCCTTATGTGCAAATGTAATCTCGTGAGTCTGTTAGATCCCGTTTCTTTCCCTTTCCTGCTAATACAAGTGGCATTTGTAATCAAGCAGTTACAGACTGTCTGATAAGTTCTACTGATAAGCAAGGTCATACCACCAAAGTATCTGTACTCTTCTGTGTCTCGTCGGCCACTTTGCTGTCTTCCATGTGATGCTGTGACACATCAAACGGAAGGTGGCATTCTGAGCTGTAACAGCGCAAAGCTGAAGTTTCAGTGACCAAGTCCCCTCAGGAGGAGCAGAGGAGTCTTCCTGAAACCTTGTGTCTCTGGTAAAGCTGCTGTGAGATGCAGATTGATCACACACTCAGTGTGATGAATAGCTATCTGCTTCTCCCTGTCTTCCTTCAGGTGGTATCCTGTTCTGTGTGTGCAGTGGTGCTTGCTTCCAAGAGCTAAACTGGCAGAAAATGGACCTCATAGAAACCATTTTTCCCTGTGAAGAACATCAATGTGCTTCAGCAGATAATACTCTGTATATTAGATCCATTGGACTATAGCTACCTGATAGTGAGGATGTACACTAGTGGATTGACTTTATTCAGTTTTAAATCAAAAAATAAGAAATGCACAAATCATTTGCATGTGACATGGGACGTGAAATGACACCCAGGAAAAATTAAAAAACGCTGTGAAGTTTATTTTTTTAACTGAACATATAACACTTCTGAGATCCACCCTGTTCTCACTGCACGTAATGCAGTCAAGTAAAGGGTAAAGAGATAGCTCAACAGTTGCTGGTTTAAAAGGTTAGGATATAAACGCTATAAATATTAGGTTGCAAGACACAGCTGCCAAAGGGTAATGTATGGCTGTGGTTGGTTTGGAGCACGAGATAAACATATCAAAGAAATGAACAAAAAAACCCCAGTCATATAGTACCAGACTTCAAAAAAAAAAAACCCAAAATTTATTTTAACATAACTAATAAAACTAAATTCCTATTAGCTTTAAAATAATGGGAGAAAAACCTCAAATCAAATCCCGTACCCACCCCCTCAACAAAACAAACAACCAAAACAAGCAGCAAACAAAACCCCCCAAGCCAAAATAGGAAACCACCAAAACAAAAGAACAAGCCCCAAACAGGCAAGTTTGAGGATCTCTGTAAATCAACTTATTTCCAAACAGGCAATTCAAGACCTCAGTGGTTGTCCTTCTGATGAGCATTTAAATCACTAAGCTCTTATCAGTGCAGTGTAGAAAACTTTTTTTTTTTTCCAGCAGATTTATCCTGCTGTTTCATTTGAATTCAGCAAAACCCATTAGCACAGTGGCAATTTCTCCAGAGTTAGCGTAGCAGTTGTATGCTCTGTCTCTCTTCTCGGGGTGGGAAAGGCTTTGCTCTGGGGCACTCCTCCATAAAAATGAACCGAATTGTTTCACAGTGGACTGTAGCCTACCACTTGCACTGTTGGGCAGGGGCCAGAGGGCCTAGCACTCTGCTTTTAATGATCTTGTCTGTAATGTTGCTCTCCGTTCTTATGGGTTTATCCAAGAAAGCACATCATATAGCTACTGTGCTCTATTTTCGGTTGTCTGTTGGCCATTTTACGTGAGTGTTAATAGGATTATTAATTTAGGTGCTTTTCTGTATTCTCCCAGTCAGTGTCTTGGATGAGGCTGCAAGCTCAGAAAAAAAATGCGTTTTGACAAAAGTTGGGATGTTATGTAAGAGCATTACAGTTTACATGTATCTATGTTACTTGGCAGTTTGGAACATCTTGTCATTGTCCTCTGCAGTGATTTCTCATGTTTTTGTAAGTGAACACAGATGAGGCATGTTCCTTTCTTGCAAACTGCTAGAAATGGTAGCAGCAGACAGAGGAACCGTATTGATCTGCTTTGTCTTTTGGTCCAGAGTAGGAGCACCTGAGTGATGTGTCTGAAATTTTTGTCAGGTTGAACTTTGGTAACTTTTGGGACGAGGACTTCAGAATCTTGAGTCTATCCCAAAACAAGGGTTGCAATCGCATTCTTCACTCCAGAAATGTGAGAGAACTCCTCATGCTTAACCTGATTATGCTACTTTCTGTGTGCCTGTCATCCCTACAGGTATCTCAGAGTTACATTTTCTAACACAGCCTGTCATAGAGCAGTATCTTACCAACAGTGGGGAACAAAAGTCAAAACCTTCAGCTTTAAATAAATGATCATTGCTTATGTTTCCAGACTCTGGTCTGACAAAAGTCCAAAGATGTCCTTACCTACTGCATCTTCCAAAACTCTCAAACATGCTATTTGTTATTTTGCTATTACTTCTCTTAGTAGAAATGAAAATATGGTAAGCTTTCAATTCCTAAAATCAAATTGCGTGTGAGAGGCTTTTCTTTTTTCCTTGTGGCATCTTACTCCGCATAGGGAAAATGAAAAATCTGTGTGTTAAACCTGAATAGGAATTGGAAACAGATTGTCATCTTTAGGTATTCTTGAGACTAGCTAGTTTCATCACACATGTGGTTAAATTGTGACATCTGGTATAATTGGTTGGTTGGACCTTACAAGATTACAAGAGGAGGAAAATGCATTTCTTCCCATAAACTGAGAAATGACATCATGATGACTTTATATATATTCTTGACTGGAAAGGGTATAGACTCAGAGGTCTTCTGGTATCCGGGGAGAATCAAAAGAGGCTTGTCCGATAAACCTGTGTCCAGGCATCAGATTAACCTACTCTGCTCTAAATATGTCTCTGCTATCTTAGTTTACTTGGCAAGTTCTGATTCACTGTACACATTTGTGTGTTGTCTTGTGGAAAAGATTTATTAGGTTAAGGGAAATTATCTGAGTCTGCATTGTTTAGATAGTCTTGAGTTCTGTTCCAAGTGACTTCCAGAAACCTAATGACTCGTCCTGATACATCAGTTACACATACTCTACCCTTTATGTGGAACTGCGGTGGCTTCCTGTAATTCACAGGCCAAAGGCACTTGGGAGGGAAAAGGAGTCCTGTGCTGTAGAGCACTGGATTGGGACTTGCTGAAATCTGGCATCAGTTTCCACAGTCTCTGGTGGACTGTGGGATATGATGGTGATATATTACATCACTTTGCTTGGCTCTCCTTGCTATAGTGAAGGTAATTATTTTTCCTTTTTTTTTTTTGGTCTTAATTCATCAAAAAGTTTGGAGCATAAAAGAATCATTGGAGTAAGTTGCCCCAACATTTTGCAATTTCATGCCCATGAATGGCTGCTAGTTATATAGAGCAACGATATGCACTTGCAGCCCAGAAAGATCCAACCGTGTCCTGGGCTGCACCACCAGCGCATCGTGGGAAGTGATTCTACCCGTCTACTTTGCTCTGGTGAGACACCACCTGGGTGGCAGCTCTGGACCCACAACAGCACAGGAAAAACATGGGCCTGTTGGAACAGGTCCAGAAGAAGGCCACAAAAATGTTTAGAGGGCTGAAACACCTCTCCTATGAGAACAGGCTGAGGAACTTGGGGTTGCTTAGCCTGGAGAAGGCTCTGGAAAGGCCTTACAAGTGGCCTTTCAACACTTACGAGGGCTTATAAGAAAGATGAGGACAGACTTTTTAGCAAGCTCTGTAGCAACAGGACAAGGGGTAATGGCTTTAAACTAAAAGAGGGAAGATTCAGACTAGATTTAAAGATGAAATATTTTTACAATGTGGTGAAACACTGGCACAGGTTGCTCAGAGAGGTGGTGGATGCCCCATCCCTGGGAATGTTCAAGGTCAGGTTGGACTGGGCTCTGAGCAAGCTGATATAGCTGAAGATGTCCACGCTCATTGCAAGGGAGATGGCCTTTAAAGATCCTTTCCAACTCAAACTATTCTGTGATTCTATCGTTCTATATGGCTTGAGCAGTTAGAGGTGACCAGTATGAATGACAGCCACCTGGATTGAGTATCTAGCATACTTTAACCTCTCTGGCCAAGTGAATCATTCCTGCTGAGGGGTATCACAACCAGCACATCTTTATAGGTACTTTCACATTATTGAAAACAAATAGGTTCTGAATTTAGTTGGGACCTTTAGATATGCTAAGAAGCAAGCTCTAAGTATTAATTAAATGGGTCATCTGAATAGAATCAGTGAGAATCAGTGGAGCATACTGTAAGTTGCAGTGCTCCTTTTGCAACATTGATGTGGTTCCCAGAAATGGATCCATGTATGGATTTTTAGCCTTTCACTGTTACAGGTTATTACTCTCCAGAAGGAAAACTGGATAAGGAGGGTCTGGGAAAGTGTTTGAAACTGCCTAGCTGAGGAAGAATGCTATTTATTTATCTTGCTATTTATTTATGTGACTTCTTATATCGACAGGAGAGCAGAGAGGTTTAAGACTAGTGTCTGGAGATTTTAATTACAAATTTGTTTCTGTAATACTGTTCTATTTTACCTCCTATCCTCTCTGTTGAGCTTCTGATTGTAGAGCAGTCCTGTGTCTACTTTCAGTCCAAGTCAAGGAATTGTTTGATTTTTTTTGGAAAGCACTGGTTTCACCTACAGAGGGAATTCCTTGGAATTCCCTTGAGAGAAAGAACCCTGAGATGGACCAGAGAAAAAAACAAAAGTTCTGATAGACCCTCAGCTCTCTTCATCCCCCTCTGGGCAGGGAAGTGCAGGAAGGCCTGTCTAGACAGCCTGGTCACAAAAAGAGATGTTTTTTCAGCTAGCTGGATGGATTGTTCTTATCTGGAACAGGTAGTGGCCATTAAGGTGTTGACAGATGAGTCCTAGGCTGTTAGGCCTAGGAATTCCTAGCTGCTAGGCTAGGAATTCTGCATGGCTGCCAGTGCTCAGGCGGAGCTCTTACCTTATGCATCTACCTTTCAGTCGCTGGCATATGGTTGTTCCTCTTTGCACTGAAAATTACCCCTGTTGTTTGAGCCATGATACTGTTTGTTTCTAAGCTCCATGAGGTGTTGGTAAACATGGAAATGAGATAATTGCTCCCTGGAGGTTTTCCACATACCACTGAATTTTACAGACTTGCTGTTCCTGTAGCCTAGTTTTCTTCATTTTTATGCCAAGCTCCTGCAGAACACTCCTCTGGAGCCTCTTCTGCCTTTCTAGATAAAGAAAGAAAACTGAAAGTAGACATAGCATCCTTTTTCTGGTGTTTAAACTGCAAATATCTAGTGTTCAGATAGATAACCTATTTATCTCCAGTCGCACAAACAGTGTACTGCTTTTTCTTTTTACTCCACAATTAAAAGGAAAACCAAAGAAGCAGAGAAAACTCTGAGGTTTAGTAGGAACTGTAAGTGGAGTAAAAAGAAACAAATAAAATCATTCATAAAATGGAGTCTCACTGTGCCCACCATCACATGCTGCTGATAATGTCAACTGCTTTGCCAGCCTTCCCAGTACTTTTTGCTCTCCACAGCTTCTGTTTTAGTCGCTGCCTGGTTTACCTCTGCTGTCCTCCAGTTTAACAGTCTCTAGGGTGAGCATTTATAACTATCAGTTCAGCGAGGAGGAGGAAAGGGAAGCCACTAACCTGTATCACTGGAATAATTTGACAGGCAGCAAATTGGCATCATTACACTTGCATTAACCACTTAGACACAAAATTGCATGCAATAGGGAGATAAGTATGTACATGAGAATAAATTGTTCAGGCAATATCAGGAGAAAACTGAGATGTCAGTTAGTGAAACGGTGACTTCCCGTCATTTTTCCAGATAGCACGGGAGCAGGTCAGCTTTGGAAGCTGGCAGGATCATAAAGAAAGAAGAGAAGGTGGCAGGGAAAGTACAGGCATTTTCCAATGCAGGCAGAAAATTCACTCCCAAAATTACCCAAGTGACTTGTGGCCTGAAGACTCCCTGAAGGTTTACGAGCGATCCTGTGGTAGATTAGTGTTGGGGAGTGAGTTGAAGGAGCCACAGAGCCAACGCCACGGCAGCCAACAGATGAGTGCGCTGATCCATTGCAAAGGGTAGTTCTTGTAATTTCTCACTCTAAAATGAAATAAAAATAAAAGTAATTCATTTAGTGCCCAATACATCTGGGCCACAGCTTGGGGTAAAATGCTCTCTCGTCACCTCCTGAGCAGAAGTGAAAAGACTCATCAGCGTTGCATTTTGAAGACGTTGAGATGAACAGTTGCTGTGAGACGGTGCAGATGGCTTCACAGTGCAGCAGCGTTACAGCTGCAGCTTCAGCCTGTGCCCCCAGACACTCAGGCTCCGGGGGGGTCCGAGGGGCTGTCAGTGTAGGATGAGCGCCAATCCAGTCAGATGATTAAAAGCTCAGGAAGTCGGGCTGCTTGGACACATGGGCAACTGGAAGATTCATTAGAGTACTACCATGTGCCATGGGGCTGTTAAAAGCAGTGTCGTCCAGTAGGGTTTGGACAGGTTGATTTCTCTTTCATTAAAAAAAAAAAATATGATCTTTGGCATTTACAATTTTTTCTAGGTTCACGCTCCTCATTAACTTGATAATTTTAAAGGTGTGACTATTTGACAAACTTTGCTCTCCATCTTTGCAAAACCAAAAGGAGCTGAAGACATTGTGGTACTTCTAATTTAATGTTGTGCAAAATGCACATGCTTGCTTCCTCGGGTTTCTAACAGATTTTATTAAAAGAGTTTAAGAAAGGCCATATTCTTACTATACAGCAGCTGCCATAAATTTGACTAGTTATTTAAACTGAAATTTGTGATTAAGACAATAACTACTTTCCAACCATTTCCTGAAGATTTGAGGCTGGAAGGGAAGGCTGCAGGGGCTGATCAGACTGCCTCACAACACAGCCCAAAGCATCTCTCCTAGTAATCTCTGCATGAAACTATAATTTCTGTTTTGACTAGAGCATTTCTCTTAGAAGGACAGGATTTTGAGTATGCTGGTAATAATACAACATGTGATAATGTTCCCTAGGGTGGAACACTTAAATACACAGCTACCTTCCTCTAGTTTCTTTTAATAGTAATGTAGAAGTTCCTGTTGCCAAGGGGAGGAGGAAAGAATGCAAAGTAAGCATAAAGCCTAATTTAGTTAAATTAGAGGTGAACACCTTTAAAAGCATAGGTGGGGTTACTAGAGCTCATTGAATTATTTGTGTCTCTAAACCACATATTCTTGGAACTGCAGCTGAGTGGGGGACAGGGTGGCTAATTTCTAAAAGGCTTCTTCATGTGGGGAGGATACACGCAAAAGAGAATAATCTGAAAAACTTTCTGGATTGGAATAGTAATGCACATTAATCCTTTTGTGGAGGCTCTCATACACAATTAACTGAACTTCAGTTTGTCTCAATTCACTTCCACAGACTGTTAAGCTAAGATAGAAACATACATTTACTAACGACTGTAGCTCAGACGTTCTTTACAGATGCTTGTGTTGCACTGTTGTCACTCCTATCCCCATACAGAGAAGTGCCTTGCAGCTGTATCAGTCCAGAAGTCCAAACTGTAAAATGGTGTGGTTTGACTGACCTTTTTAAGGTATGCTGAAACCTCAGCTTAAACTCCAAAGCATTAGGATAAGGCCATTATCAGTGACTCACTTGCTCCCCAGCTTTCATTTTACAGACACTCTTCTGCAGCAGTTTACATGGATCTTTCAGTTGATACTATAAAAAAGATGAGTGTTTTAAACATTGAGGGAACTATTCAGAAGTGGGGAAAAAAAGTGAGTGAGACATCATTTAAAGGAAATGGGAAAACTTTAGTGGGACTTCAGGTGCTCTCCCTGGTATTTGGGACAAAGAACAACAATCAATTTTTCTAGGAGTTCCTTATTCAGCTGCTATTGTGCCTCAGAAAAAAAAACCACTAAAAATCCCATACGTCATGTCTGGGACTGTCTAATTCTCTGAATTTTGATATTTTCAGTTATGTATTGAGTTAAAAATCCAAGCAGTAATTAAATGGATTGCATGAAATCTGTTCTGTGTGTTCTCTGTTGCATCTTGAAGTAGATACTTCCTCTTTTATGTAATTTTTAATGGGCTGTATTGCCTGGGGGATATAATATGGTACATCATCTTTAACCAGTTAAATATTTTAAAACTAATGGCAAATAAAATTAACTACTTTGGCAGTTCCACTCCCATGCCACTACAATAGTTAAGAGAAGAATAACCTCTCTAAACATTCTTTGAACAGCTGTTCATCAAAGATTTGTGAGCAAATACTAGCAAACTGAGGCTACTTAATCATGTCATAAAAATACAGAAATAGTTTCTAAACGTGCTTGAGAAACACCCCTTTGCAGACAAATGCTTGCTTTTAACTGTGCTCATTAAAGTACCAATCTTGGAGGAGTAAATTTCTCCAACCTCTCGTTCCTGTAACATAGTCCAGCATGATGGTCTTTGTCAGATATTTTGCAAATACTGATTGTGAATAGCATACAGTGTATTTAGCTAAGACATTATTTGCAATTACGATTATTTTTTACTCAACTTCTATGGTAATATTGACAAATATAATCACCACTACTACAGGGAAGCCAGTTGGATCCTTTAAATACTCTGCTATACTATGCCTTTCTTTTTTAGTTAAGATGAAAGACTTGTGACTGAGTGTGCAGTACACAAAAGTGGAGCTGAGTTTAAGCTATAGCAGAAAGAGAAAACACTACTTATTAGTTTACTATTTTGGCTTTTTTCTTCTTTGTGTCTCATTTGGAAGACTCCGCAATTGCTGTATTTTTTTTTTTTTTTTTNTGTATTGTTTTCTCTTTTTAAATTTGTGGCTCTTTAGTTGGGGTCTCATGAGCAAACTGAACCTGTATCAGTGCACATCAACCATTGACCCTGCCATCAGAAGAAGTGCTGACAAGGGTCTGAAGGAGGTCACTGTAGAAAAGTGTTCAAAAGGAGGAAGAATTTACCTAATTTTTGTAAAGGGAAGTTACACCTTACAAATTTGTCAAATTATTTTTAAGTAGCCAAAAAAGCAAGTAGATAAGGGCAATGCAAATGATGCAGATTAATTTAACATCGAGAAGATGCTTGACAGTTACCCTTCACTAACGGGGCTTCAAGGTATAAAGATGCCCACTGAGTTCTGTAAGTGGTGTATCCTTACCTGTACATGGATAAATAATTGGTTAATAACTGGAAAGAACACAGAAATAGATGATGCTGTCAACAGAAGTTTATATGATCAACATAAACTTGAAAATGATCGTGGTCAAAATAATCTTGAAAATTGAGCAAATAGACAACTGACAGTTTATTGACAGTCCTAAGATATCAAGATATTAGTGACAAAAGTCAACTGCAAAGAATTGAAGAGAAATCTTACAAGCTGAAGTCACTGAGTAAAAGAAATAGCAGATGAACCTCTGTATAGATAAATGTAAAGCAAATCACATAAGAGGAAAAATAATCCTACATGTATATATCAAATTATGGCTTCTGAGCTGTCTGCTTCCAGTTTGGAATCAGATTTTAGCATCCTAATTGATGGTGTGGTGAAAAAATTAGCTCAATTCTCAGTACTATCCTAAAAAGCAAATAATATGTTGAGTGTATTATGGAAGAAATAGAGCAAATCAAAACGATCTAGATTACTCTGCATGCTCATGGTTCCGTCTCCTCAACACTGAAATATACTTCTGTGTACAGCTGGAAAAAGATACATAGGAGAGTGTTAAGGAGGTCCCAAAACTTCTGCATAGTCAACAATAGAGAAAAAGAATTTCCAGGTTTGAAAAGAGGTGGCTGAGAGAGAATAGAATGGAGAGGCAGAAACAGGGAACAGTTGGTTCATTGTTTTTCTCCTCCAATACATTAAGGGATAACAAACAGAATTGGCAAATGGTCCGTTCAACAATGATAAAAAATAGTAATTGATCATGCAACGTGGAATCTTCTGAATCCTGAAAGTTTACACGGGTTCCATAAGGCAATGGGACAAACCCTCTGAGGATGTGTAAATATCAAGACATTGCTTCTGGCTCCAGAAATGTCTGAACTGCAATTTGCTGGAGACTGAGAGGGTATTTGGGGGAAATAACATTACATTTGTCCTGTCCATGGAGTTGCTGTTCTGTGACGTACCTCACTACCAGTCAGGCTGGGCTGGGCTACTGGACATGGTAGGTCTTTAAGATGATCTATGGTTATATCTGGATGTATATGTCTAAAGAAAGTAATAAAAGAAGCAAAGTGTTCTGACTTGTACTTTGTTCCTTTCCCTTGCAAAAAGTCTGTATATACCAAAGAATACGAAAAAAGCCAAACCTCTTGCTGATTTAAGGAGAACAGATTGTACAGTTTCTTATGCCAGTTCCTTTTTGGAGCGTTGCCAAATGGAGATCTATGTGAACAATAGAAAAGGCTGACTCCAATGCTTTTTCTCATTTAAAAAATACACTTCTGAAAGCTCATAAGCATTCCTGCTTTGCTGGCTATACTGGCAAATGCTATCTTTAATGGAGCATGGATTAGTCTTTCATAAATCTAAGTTTAAAATTAAAAACTGAAAAGGTAATTTCTCCTATCTAACCCACAAGGGAATGGTGTTTTGTTCAGCATGCTGGAGCAGTCTTTTTGTGAAAGCATAGCTAATCTGAGATATATAAACTGTATTATTTCTCATTCCCTCTGCTAACCATTTTGCTAGGATGTCCATCCTTTTACATTAGCATGCTAAGAAAAAAAAAATATGCTTAATTGTACAAGGGAGATAATTTACAGACAGTTGTTTCCCCCAAGAAAAGAAATTATTCCTATTCTTTCCAGTGTTCACTTCCTCATGTGCATTTCTCCTTAGTATATAAAAGCCTCATGTATGTGTTGGACTTGAACTTACCAGTGATTTCAGAGGTAACAGTCTGCTTGACCATTGACCTTGTACGTGAGTGAAATGCATTTGACCCTCACTGCCCTCTGACCCTGTCGGGACCAAGGAGCAATTTCTTACTGCATATCGTTATTAAGCAGGGCACTTTCTGCTAACGTGGCAGAATGGTTGCTGTTCGACCTTAGCAAAGGTCATCTGAGGTAAAACTGGGGAAAATACTCTTCAGAGAGAGGCACTGGCTGACAAGAAGTGGTAGAAGCAGCCTGGTTTTCCATTGACTTTCAGTGGTACATATCAAGTTCTCTGTTGAGCTCAGAGCTCTGTGCTGCTGGCATTTCTATGGGAGGCAACTAAGTTCTCTATATCTTTAGTTTCTATTTTGTGATATGACTGGAGGAATCACTGCAAGTGAATTAATGAAGAGCTAAACATTTGTTTTCTTTAGCATTTCTAAGTTTGCAGAGCAAGAGAATAAAACCAAGAAAGCCTGGGTATGATTATTTATTACTATTATTGCCATTACTTTCCGGAATATGCAAACATTTGTCCTACCACAAGGACAGCTTGTCCCTGTTTTCTCTGAACTGCTCAGTGGGATTTGTGAATTTTCTTAGAATTAATCCCACATTTAAGGGGTTTTCTTTAGGAAAGCATTCTTAAGCAGGAATGCTTTCCAAGCTACCCAGTAATGAACACTTTTATAGATATGAAAGTGCTGTGGAGAGGCTTATTTCAGAAGACTTTGATTTTTAAATTTTCCTCTATTTTCTCTCTTTTTCTGTCCTCCTCCTGCATTTTCCTGTACCTATTTCTGACTCAGAGTATAGGGAGAGATAGCTTTTAAAATGCCTGTATGTACTTATAAGGCCTTGCTTTTTCACACAAATTTTAGCTATATTTTACCAAAGAATGAGTAAAATGAAAGAAAGAGAGAGAACAAGAGAAAAGATTGTCAAGTTTTGTTGCCAAAGTTGACTGTACCTTCAGTTTGGGGAATTTGTTGCAGTCTAAGTAGGCTGAAATGGACACATTTTCTAGTTGTTTTTTTCATCTTGTGCACATCGTTGATTCCAATGACTGCAAGGGTAATTATTTCTTTGTTTGCCAGGAACATTAAAATTGCTATGGTTTGTAAAGAAAATGTACTCAGACTTTTTGAAAGTACACAATAGGCTATTACAGATGCCTTTTCTATTGGAATTATTTTAAGTAATCGCAGTATACAGTAATTAACCCTTTGTGCTTGAGGATGCTCATTACACTCTCAATCAATGGGCACTTAACAAAGGGGCAGAGGATGAGCAGTTTCAAGATCCATTTCTGAAAATTGTCTAGTTGAACTCCTGGGATCTTCAACAATAGTTGTCTTTCAGTAGTGTATTGGATTTCTCAGGCCATTATCTCATGCATTACATCAATAAAATACTTGGTTTTACTTACTTTGAAAAATGCGTGCGTGAAGTTATAACTTGGAAGAGTGAGATACCACATCTGCTGCTGGAGACCACTCTTATAAGGTGTAAGTTCTGTGTAGACTTTCCTGACTTACAGCTTTGTCTGAAACCTGGTCAAACCACAGGCCTCTGCCAAACTGTGCTAAGATTGGGCCCCTCTTAATTTGCCTCACAGATGGTTTCGTATTTCTCTTCCCTTGAGCAAAGGTAGCCACTTGTGCAAATACCCTTCAGTTATATTTTTAGCTGAAGAAAAAGACCAAGATATTTCAATCCAAAGCTGAAAATAGTTTTGATAAGCTCCAAGTGAGTTTATCGGCTTGCTTCAGAAATTCTGAACTGGAAAGCAGCAAAACTGATGCTGAAATGCTCATCATCAGGGCTTCAAGACAGGCAGAGAATTCTGTGTTCTGTGCAGAAATACATCCAGCATTGTTTAAGTTTTAAGCCCAAATTAACTGAAGTCAGTGGAGAGGCTTCCAAGATTGGTTTCATGGAGATGTGTGCAGTATTTTATCTCCTTCTACTACTGGTAAAAAATTGTTACCTTAAAGATAATTCAAGACTTCTGGAAAATTCACTCTCTTTTAGTGCAGAAGTACGGGAACCTAATTTAAAAATGAAAAGGTATTTTAAAAGATACTTGCCATTACATTTTTAATCAAACTCCTAAGCGCAAGTGCTTTCCTCTGGGGCTATTTTATCATTTTATGATGCTGGAACCTGTAAGAAGGCCTCCCTGTGATTGCACCTGATCTGTAAGAAGCACAACTGATTTCTTCTTATGTGATTAAGTCTGCTGGATGCAGATGTGGAGAGAATCTCTCGTTTTTGCTATTTATTGTAAATCACTATTGGTGTTGGTAGTTGCACGTCCTTATCTACACTTCAATTTTCTAGAGCACATTTGTTACACAGAAAGAATGAGTAACGAAATATAAAGCTTGGTTTGGCTGAAGTTTCTTAATGCGTTGTGTACATAAGTGTTTAATATATTGATGAGACACATTTTCAAGTTTGACAACTGTAGACTTGAAGACTATGTTTGCAGTGACGGATTTTCTATTTTGATAAAATGAGAGCAATAAGCTTAATATATGGGGGTAAACAATGAATGAGAAACGGAGTTGCTCTGGACAAGTATTTATCATTTTAAGCTGAGTGTATTTTCTTCTATGTGCCTCTCTGCTTCACAAAGCTCTCCGGTGAAATCTGGCACTGCTTTCAATGGCTTCAAGGGGAAGCCATTCAGTGTACGCCAAACTGTACGTTTGTGAGTCTTACATTTCTGGGGCCTGACAAAATTAAGCTATTAAATTACTTGACTGAATTTAGTGCAATGAGAAAACTTTAATAAGTCTCCTGAGCTATTAAGAGGCAGGAAAATGGTTAGAGTTCTGGTTATGTAATGCCTCTTTGAATTTAACTAATTGTTGGCAAATGTTTTCTTGGGATCTGCATTGGGATTTAAATTGCAAGACTCTTTTTGCTGATGACGTTTTCTTAAAGACTTGAAATCCTGCTTGGTAAACATTCCTTTTACAGATGAGGTACATTGTGCACTTGACTCCATCAGTGGTTCAGATAATGACTTTAATAGGAGATTTTATTGTGTTTTAATGTAATTTGCAATTGGAGATTCTTTTCCCTTCATTGGGTTGTTTATAGCTATGGTAAATAATAAAATGTTTATTATCAGGCAGGATCTTAGATAGTGTTAATTAGAGTGGATTAGGAGAGCTGTCCTAATAATGTGTTGGGGTTTGGAGACTTTTGTATGGGTTCCTTGTGTTTGATGTAGTTCGTGGGGGCAGTGTATGCTTGTGCTGGGGGAAAAGATCTGGCAGAACTATCAGTACTCCTGTGGTCGGGGCTTTCACCTGGACAGTAAGAAATCCAAAAAGTCAAAGTCTACAGTAAGGACTGGAGAGACTTGGACATGGAAGATGAAGATGGGAGCCATGTAAAAGAGAAAAGCACTCAAGAAGCTCTAGGTCCTCCTTAACGCTTTAACTGTTCTTCCTCTGGACATCTGTACTTGGCAATCACTGTGAGGATCATCAGTAAGAGAGACAGTGGAGGCACATACATCAAGGACACAGAAAGAGAACAAGCAAATGCTGAAGTACACATGCAGATCCTGTAGCTGTGTACCACCGGTATCTTTGCAAAGAAAAAAAAAAGGGAAAAAGAAACAGCCAGGGACTCACTGAGATAATTTATTACAGTAAGAATTTTGAGAAAGGGGATCAGAAGAAATGTTCCTGATGAAGCAGGCCTTATAATCATCTGCTTCACTGTTTTTCACTTATAAAAGAGAAAGTATGAGAGGGGGTTGTGGGGAGGCTTTTGTTTATTACATTAAATATTCTTCCTCTCCTTGGAGATTTTGATAGATGGAAGCCTTGTTGCTAATGTGTGATAGTTTTACAATCGCTCTAGCACTGCACTTGAATCAAAGCCAGAATAAATTTGAAATTAAGATTTGAAAGTGAATGTTACAGAAGACCTCCCAAAGGCTCATATTTCTCTGATAAAATATTCAAACAGGATCGTTTCTTTGTTTGTAGCAGGTTTCTACCTGGGGTGCAACAGATCAAAATATAATGTATTGGTTTAACATAGAGGTGGGGTAATTCATCTGCCTGATGAGCAAGAGCTATATCACTCTTAGCTTTTGCTATGTAACAGTATGTGTTTTACCACTCAGTCAGTACTTTGCATATGTCTTTCTTTTCTACATTTTAGCTCATTTGCATTTTCTCATAATTTATTGGTGGTAAAAATGAACCCTTTCTGAATATTTTCTAACCCTAAATTACCCATCTCTTTGCCTACTTTCCTTTGCTGTATTCTTCTCTTCCTTCCTCTTTAGATTATTTTCTAGCTTATCTATTAGATTTCTAATTGATTTTTTAATTTCTATTTCCAGTCCTCTTGTTAGTTTTCTCTGTTATGACTTTTACTCTTCTCGTGTGTCTTTGTCACTTTAGACTCCTTCCTTCCTTTTGCATGCAGTCTTAAAAGTTATTCTATCTAATAGGGAGCACCTCAAAATACAGTGCTATTCATTCAGTGCTCTCAGAGGTGTGACTGCTCTTCCCAAAGGTAAAAGGCTACTCTAAGCAGCTCTTGTAAATGTTTGTGACTATTTCCACAACTTCCTTTTGTTCCTCCTTGCAGCTCTTATCCGAGGTTTCGATCTTACCAGCCATCAATGTTAGAAAGACAACTATAGCAGTGCAACTGAGCAAAGCCATTTCCAAAGAAGTTAATATCCTGAGATTTACTGCCATACAGCAGTATGACAATATACAAGGTCGTACAATAGAAGCTTACAAGACCTGAATATTCTCAACCAGCTCTTCAAGCACTATATTGTGGGTCATGTATGTCATAAAGCCCTAGGACAAGGCAAAGGATTAAGCTACTGGTTCGTTCCGTCTAGGACTGACACCTGCCAGTGTGAGAATCCAAATAAACTCTGGCATTAGGTGTTGAAGAGGTTGTAGCCTTGATATCTAAAGATAAAAAGGAGAAGCAACATAGAGAAAGCATCCTTTGTCAATGAAACTGGCAGGGTGACAGTGGTTGTGTTAGTTGTGTCTAAAGAAGTTGTTTGGATATTTCAGTAGTTTATACTATGTTGCATAGTCTTTGGGTATGCTTTTGGGCCTTGTGATGGTGTTTTACTTGATTTCTGTAAGTAGATTAAGGACAGAAATTCTCCCACAACACCGTCCTTGAAGTTTTATGAGGTAGTCAAAGGGTTGGAGATGCTGAGTATCCTGGGGACTATGGTTCATGCATATGGAGCACATGTTGTGTTTCACTTTGGCCTTTTATTCTTATTTGTACAATATGCAACCTGAAAGCGACAAATTTAGATGATATTTTCTGTAAAAGTAGTTATGGTAGGCAAAGGACAAAAACGATGGCAAATTTATAGGGAGAGTTATGAGTACATATATCTGTCTCCATGTGTGTGTATACGTGTATATCTTCTAAGACTGTCTGGCAATGGGTGTATAAATCTTTCCTGGAATGTCTTCTGATATTTGGAAAAATTAGGTGATTTACAGAAATGTTAAAAAAAGTAGTAGTTTGAAATCTGTAGTTATCTCCATGATTGCTTTTCAAGAATGTATACCACCACTGGCATGTTTTTATCCCACCTTCTTCTTCATCATCTGTGTGTTTGCCAGCAAAGTCCATCATCCCTTACATTGTAGAGATGAGGGAGGTACAGCGAGTAGTCTTCTACCCACAGCAAAGCATTTGGGTATTTAAAACCCATCTATCCAATAGCCTGACAAGTGCAAGGTTTATTTCCCTAGTATGAATAGAGGTGCTAGGTCTTTCTATCACACAGAGCAAAGGTGGATACTGATAATACAGAGCAAGTGAAGTTGTGCTGGGAAGCCTGTGGGAGGACAGTAAAACAGCCAGAAAGGACTTGGATGATTACAAAAATAAAGCATCTGAATCTGTGTTTGGATTTTAATGGTAGAAAATTAGTGCAGAGTTCAGAAGAAACAATGACTTTCAGGGCCTTCTGGTTAAAACAGAAATATGGTTGCATTTTCATAGTGATCTTGTGGCCATGGAGTAGTCCATTTAAAACTCTCTGGCTCTATGATTTAAAGTGCAGATAAGTGAGGGCTGAGAATACCCTGTCACTGCTGCCTTCAGAACCATTGGGAAGATGGTTCTGATGGCTATTTATCTGTGCTCAAAAGTATAACCATGGAGGAACACCCACCCCCCTAAAAATAGGGGTTAGCTTTGAATACTTTTTCTTGCTGGTTTCAATGAGAGAAAAATCAGAAGACTATGCGTAAGATGATGATAAAAGACATGTAGCCAAGTCACGCTCTGTAGTTGACAGCAGCACTCTTTTAAGAAACTACCTCAAATAGATATTTCTGTGGTGGAAGCAAGTCTTCTGGATCATGATTTTTTTTCCCTCTGTGTCTGCTTTTCACAGCTTCATGGCAGCTTATCCCTACTCTGCTACAACTTTACCCTCTTTCCTTCTATATGCTTTGATTTAGCATGAAGCACTTTGTTTTAATTACTTCTGCTGTACTTGTCTTTCTATACTAACTAACTCCTAACTAACTACTCGCCCCATTTTGCTCGTTAATTAAGAAAAGGCACCAAATTCACAGCCCAATGTGTTTGGTTATACAAGAGCAATGATATACAGCCCTGTAAGCCTTCCTAACATTTCTATCCCTCTCTTGCAGGGATATATTGCAGGATAAAAAGCTGTATAAAGCAATAGCACTAGACAAGGAAAGAGAGGAAGAGAGAAAGAGAAAGAGAGAAAGAGAAAGAAAGAAAGAAAGAAAGAAAGAAAGAAAGAAAGAAAGAAAGAAAGAAAGAAAGAAAAAGAAAGAAAAGATGTAGTGCTTTGATCCCCTGAACCCACAGTAGCATACAAGAGCAACCATGCAGACAATGCACAGTGAATGAGCATAACCAGCAAAAACAGATAAGACACTAATGGTTGTATTTAATCTCAGATTCTGCAAATATGGCTTCAGTTAATGAAAACTGTTTATATGTGCAAAAAGCAGATTGCATGCCTAATTAGGGACTGAAGGCTGTAGTAAGTTACCAAAGGAAGTGAGAACATTCACTACAAAAACACCCAAAGACAGACTAAGCTTTGTGATTTATTTAGGCCTGGATAAACCAACTTAAACAATATTTTAAAACAAAGACAAAGCAGCCCACCCCCCAAAACCGGCAACAACAACAACAAAACTACAACAAAAGCCCAACAACAAATATCACACAAACCCTCCTAACAAAGCAGGAAACAAACTCGCCCTAATGCCTAAAATGGATAGAAACTGACCCAAAATCACTTCCAATCTTTGCAAAAGTTGAGTTTCTCAACTTTCATCATTTATGTAGCTGTCTGCCCAGAATGGAATGGAAATGATGAAATGGACTAACCTGCTTCAGAGAAGGAAATAGTTGTATTTGTGTTTGAGAACGTGGAAATAGGGCTTTTCTGACAAATGAAATCCCGGAAAGTATCTGAAAGTATTGAAACACCAGATGGATGCCCCAATAATGTCATCTTAATGCTGGTGCTCATCAGAGACCTGCTTTGTTACTGCAATTGACTTCTTTTGCTAGGAGGGTCATCGCATTTAGACACTTTTCTTTCTGTGCAAGGCTTTTTACGAAGCAGCCACTTAGGGAGAAAGGATGGGTAGCCAGATAGAAGTCTCTCTACGTGCGTTGCTCTGTGCCTGAGGTGTGCAGGTAACTCACAGCATAGCACGAGCAGATGCATCCAGCTTGTAAATAGTGTGAAACTGCTTAGAGGCTGGCAAGATGGTCAACTCCCTTTTCCCCTCTCTATGAATTAATCTCCATGTGAAGATTCACCAGCTTCTACACACAGTTTCTTAGGGAACTGGAACTCCCTATGCAAAGTGCTCTAATTACATTTTATTAAAAAATAAGTTATCGCCTTGAAACCAAAAAATGCAGAAAAAAGCAACCCAAATTTATGTTTTGAGATGACAAGGTAGCAGATTGTCTAATCTCCCAAGAGTCCATGTGTTATTACAGAACTTGTGTCTTGCTGTTCTTCTTTCAATTACACAAATATTTCTCTCAGGCACAGACTTTGAATCTTTTCCAAAGATTTTAAATGACTTTTGAAAGCTGACAGAAATTATTGAACATTTTAAAGGCTCCTTCCAAAGCCAAGTGGATCTTTTAGGAGCCTGTGATAATTTTTATGGTCATGCTATATTGCCTCTTAATTGAAAAAGACTGGAAATAGGAGATGTAGCAAAGAAGACATAATTTGTCCTATTTCTCTTGATTCTAGAAGGTTTTTTATACTTTTGTACTCAGCTAATTGAAAGATGGTAGAACAGGAAGATCAGGACAAAGCCTAGTGCAGCAGCTGGAATGCAAGTGAGTATAATGCTGTGCTTTCCTAGATGTTGTGGCTTTCTATATTGACATGCAAGCTGGAGCTTCGTACATACAAAATGCTATTTTTGACAAATGTGGCTTCCTGTTCTTTTTGCAAGGACCTGGGGGCTTTTTGGGCACTATCTCTGTGCAGAGGTTTTACAACAAGAAAGAGTTCATATGTTTAAGTCCTGATCATTATGAAGCACAAAGGAAATATGGCATCAAGTACCACTGTAAGGTGGAGCCTCTGTCCTGTTCCAGAGGAAGTTCAGGTTGTACCAAGTAAAGGAGGCCTTTTCTCTTGAGATTTGATGATGTGTGCTTTTTTTTGGCATCTCAAATTAACAGACTTGCCAGCTCTTGGCCTCCATCTTAGCTAGTTGGTCTATCTTGATGTCACCAAAGAGCGGGTCTTCAGCTATCATCACATTCTTGTGTCTTTGCTACTGTCTTTCTTCCAGAGGTCGCAGTTCCTATAGCCAGGTTGGCTAGGATGGGACTTGCACTTGTACCTTCTGTGGTCCACTTCACAGTCTGGGCGTTGAATGGAAAGCTGTCCTTCTTGGTGATTTCAGGTGACAGTTTGGATTTCAAGCAGAGCAGCCAGGGCTGGTGCTGATTTTCCCACACAGAAACACCTCTGGAGTCACACTACAGTCCCAGCATAGGGTGTGAGGACAGATACAGTCAGCGAAAAGAGTGACTGGTTTAAACAACTGCAACAACATTTGTCTGAGTTCATCTTCCAGAGAATTTAACACAGTAGATGAGCAATTACTGGAAAAATAGTTCCTTTTAAGTAATGGAGAAATCTAACCCTTTGTAACAGAGTGGTGCTACAGAGCAGCTCTCAGTCTCTCTGTGACTGCAGGCCCTTCAGCTTGATGGCAATGGTGTTTAGAAAGTATCATCTCTACTAGACTGAGAGAGCTGGGGCTGTTCAGCCTGGAGAAGAGAAGGTTCCGGGGAGACCTTATAGCACCTTCCAGTATCTGAAGGAAGCTCCAGGAGAGCTGGAGAGGGACTCTCTCAGGAAGTGGAGTGACCAAACATTGTTCTGTGTGCATTTTTTGCTGACAGTATGAGTGGCAGGACACTGAGTGCTTAATTTGGTCTTGTTACTAGAATTTAAATTTTATTCTGAGACACCAAGGGATTGTTCCTCTAAAGTGGAAAATTCTGGATATGCTGTGTTTGCAATACGGAGATATTTTTCATGACTGATTCTTTGCTCAAGAAAATGCTGGAAACAAAAATTTTATGAGACAGAAGTATCAGTGGCCTTATGTACTATAAATGCTATTACAAAATACTATTTTTTCTCTTTGTTTGGCCTACCAAACTTTAAGGGATTTTTCCACTGTAACAGTTAAAGTGTTGTCAGGAATGGCTTTTTGTTGTTGTTACCTTAGTGAATAACATAGTGTTTTGCTTTTCCTTTATCAGCTCTGTGATGCTTAGAATAATAAATAATAATGATATGGTACTTTGCTCTTACACAATGCTTTTGTCCCTAGATCCTGGAGAGGATTATAAAAGAGAAGTCAGCATTATTACCCTGTTTCAAGATGGAGAAACAAAGAGATGAACTGAGTTGCTGAAGGTTATCCAAAGTGAGAGTTGGCAGAGAAATTCCTGTCAGTGTCATTTTTCATTAGTACAAGCTGATTCACTGAAACTGAAATTTTTCAAGGAAATTCATTAGTGTCGAGGAAATTACGCAGATCCAGAAGCAAATGAGAATGACAGACACTGTTGCAAGAGTAGCTAGAATTCTGGTGGCAAGGGTATGGAAGACCTAGGTTTCATTTTTAGGACTGAAATGTCAAGGAGTTTGAAGCTTGCTCTCTCATGGGAATGTCCCTGTCTGTAGATAGAGTAGGTTTCTAGACATACCCACCAGTCAGACATAGTATGTCCTTTCTCAGACAGATAGCTCAATGAACTTTGGGTCTACTAAAGTGGTTTAGTCTTCTAAAATTGAGTCTCATGGTCAATCCTGGGTGTGGGTTGGATTTTCTGTGTGTTAAGTGGATTTTATAGCTTGCTTATCTTTAGTATGTAGGAGAGAAAATTCTTTGAGATCTAAGACTTTACAGCTAAGACCCTCTTCTATGTGGCTGCCTTTTTCACATAACTTTTTGGAACTGCTTATATTCAAACTTGGAAATGGACTAAAAGTACACTACGAGGAAAAGAAGGAATGAGAACAGCAGGATAGATGGACACAAATATTTCCTCAAGAATCCCAGGCAAAGTCATTAGAGGGGTTTGGTTTTACCATTACCCATACAGAAAACTGAAAACAACAACCAAACAACTGTTATGTTTCTTAATCCAACATCTCGTGTTGTTGGTTTTGCAGAAGAGATCATGTTTACACAGAGAAGGGGTTTTTTTTTGGCTTTTTGCCAAAGAAAAGCTGAAAATAAAAATCCAGACCAAACCCCTCTGGTTGAATGTTTCATATGGCAAATTCATTCAGACTTCAAACTACAAAGTGCAGAATAACTGTGAAGTTTCTGTTACATTTCATGTATATAAGCATGAAGACAAGAAAATCTGTTTTGCTCAAAGGAGGCTAGAGCATACATTGAGCTTTGGGATAGACAGCTGGAGGCAACTTGACTCAGCAGAGAACAACAAGATAAATAAAAAATAGCAACTTATTTTCAATAATTCAGACTGAACCTCTGAAGAAAGGCTTTATTTTTATGCAAGTCCTTTGAAGAAGTGTTGGCAGACTCACATAAGAAAGAGCTGGGAGGTTGTTCAAGGGATCAGTCAATGAAGCAGTCTTTGTAGACCTTTTTATGCTGAGCGCGGGTCAGGCAAGAGAAAAAGAGAGAAAAGAACTTCAGCAGGAAGGCACAGAACCCAGGATCCTGAGGGTGTGGTGAGTTGTAGCATGACTGCAGTGGGTAGGAGCAGTCGTTTTCCTCCCACTTTGCCACTGGAAGGACAGCAGCAGGACAAAACAGGGTGTGACTATATGGCTCAGAAAGACATGGTTTGTATGGCAGTGTCCTAAGGGTTGATGTGAAGTTTGCTTTAGAGAGACCTGTAGGTTCTTTTGCAGGCCTGGTGTAGCTACCAGAAAAAGAGAGACCTCTGATCTTACAGGACCCTAGCATTTGGTAGGAGTGGGAGAGAACAAGTAGGGAGAGAAGAGCCATGGCAGTACACAGGAGGGGAGAGGGAGTAAGGTGCATGAGGTGAATTTCAGGTTGTGAGCTTGAGGTATTCTGTGCAGCACTGCCTGTTGCTTTCTGACTGTCTTTGTTCTGCCACACCGGTTACAGTTTTCTCATAGTCCAGTTGATAAAGAGGGTTGCAGCATGTGATCTGCCACAAGTGAAAATGCTTTTCCTGGCCTCTGAGCATTTTTAACAAGACCACCCCTTCACAGAAAAGTGTTGCTGACCCCTCTCTGCCTTCTTAGAGATCCTTGCTATTACCTTAGTTGGTAACAAACTGCCTACAAATCACAGCCAGTGTAACAGTCTCCCTGACTGTGACTGAACATCATTATACCTTTTTTCCCCCCTGTATTTTAAGTCCACTTCTTAGTCTTTGTCTTATATTTGTAAATCAGTTCCTGACATAGGAGAGTATTATACAAATTTTGAAAAACAATAATTGTGCAGCTGCATTAATCAAAGGAATACTGTGCTGAAGGAAATGTCAGTCCTAATAGCTTGTGAGTGATCAGTGGCAGAAAAGCTGCTTTCAGCTGGCTTGCATGGTTTCTTTGACGCTAATTAACAGACTCAGTACCTTTTAAAAGATAATAAAAGGAGGGGGGGGGGGGGGGAAAGCCTCAGGATGGGCTTTGCTGTAACAGGAGTGGAACAGCAGGTCTGGCACACGTGAGGAGCTTTTCCTCTAAGCACCCTTGCCTTTAAGGTGGTTGCCCTATGTCTGTCTTTTTCATCAGTAAGTGTGATTCCTCTTAGCTCAGAATCATAAGTTTCTGACCAGGCAGTTGTCACTTTTCTTTCAAAAAGAGGTTTTCAGTTGCCTGGACAGATTGAGAAAACAGCTAGAGTCATGAACTTGCTACGCCCACCTGCATCTGACTGTGATGCTCTGGACCTGATTTATGATTCATTAGAATCTACGCAAGTGTAAGATTCTCAGTGTTCCATTATAACTATAATCTCTGAATAATGGCAAAATCGTTCTTTGTTTCAGACTGCTAGTGGTGCTGACCCTGATCACTTCTGTCACTGGGTTACAGACAGCAATGTTGGCTGCCCGGCTGCGCCAGGGAGGAGTCTTATGATGCTGAGTAGAAGGTATGTGTTTTGCAAGAAGGTAGATGTGGTTACTATACCATCAAAGTGGACACTGTGCTATAGGCCTGGCCTCAGATGTGTCCAAGCAGCAGCCAAAAGAATGATCTTTGATTCTCTCAGTTCTCACCAAACCTTATGTCCTGGGTCAGTGATCTGTTTAGTGCATAAAAAATGCTGACTGTAATCATTTTGTGTAACCCAGACTAGAAACCTTTCTGCAATCCTAGGTATTATTTACACTTGCTAATATCAGAAAACTCCTGTGAAAGAAACATCAGTTTACCACCCTCTGTCAACCTTCCAGTGGTTCATTCTCAAAACGCTTGGAAGACAGAATTATGCATGGTTTTCTGAGCTCTGTGAGGAAAAAGGTAATGAGCTCTTTGAGTTTAGTGAGTTATTAGGGAAGCTAGTCCACCGAGCCCCTCATCCATCATGAGGATCTTACCTTATCTGTTATTTAAATAAGATGTCCACACACATTGTGCCCAGTTCTTCATCCAGTAATTCTATCATGGAGAAGCAAAAGAGGTGCCTGTTGTTTATCTTGGCTGTGCTATGAGAGAAGGCAGTGGTCGCACCAAACCACAGCTGAACAGGATAATGTGCAACAAAGCAACAATTTCTCACGGGAGCTGATATGAGGAAAAACCCAGGAGTGTCAGTGGGTGGACTTCAAGACGACCAAGAATCAGAATAATTTCTTACTACTAATTTTGTTGTTATTCAGAGATCTCTTGTAACACATGCTTCAATTTCCAGAAACTTCGGGGTTTTCAACACATAAGCAAATGGGTTCCAGGACCAAAGCAAGACATTTTTCATCCTCTTTCATGCAGATACATATACACATCACTTAAACTAATAGTTCAAAGATTAGGCAAATAAATTAAACAGTGAGAAGTTTACAGTGCCTCATTTACTACATTTAGTTATAGAAATATTCTTTCAGAATGAGGAATAATATTTTGCTTTGTGATTACTGCTTACTTTTCAGATATGGTAGCTTCCAGTGGCATTACTTAAAGTTAAGTGTGTAATTGCTTTTGCTGCTTGAGTAGTATATTCTCAAGTCTGAAACTGCACATGAACTATTGTTAAGTACACAATGGTGTTATATTTTCCCACCAAATTATGCATTTATTCTTCACTCTGATAAGCCAAAACCCAACCATGAGTTATAAGAAGTTTCTCCCTTAAATTTCCTGTTTTTCTGACACATCTTAGGGTGGTAACAATCAGGAGTTACCTTGTGGTCTCTGTGAAGATAATTACCAGTCAAAATTCTGGAGGAAATGAATATATATTTTTTTCTGGTTCCTAATAAAGGAGAGTCCATGCTGATACACGCTTGCACTCATCTTACCATTTTCAGAAGAGATGGTACAATTTCAGAGAGTATTAAAATTAATCCTTTCCTCCTATCACTTTAGGTTTTCTTTACAAGTCAGTGTTGTAGTTTCAGACAAATTTACCAAAACCAGATTGACAGATGGCGCTTCCTCCCCCCTTTAAGGAAAAAAGGAGAGGAAGAGATTAAAGAGATTCAGGAATTTAGAATAAGCTAGACTACTGAAATTAAAATAAGAGAAAAATAATGAAATAGATACAGTGTATACAAAACCTATCAGCCTCCCAGGATGACAGCCATGCAGGCTTCAGACTGGACTTGGTGATCGACAGGAGCTGGATTCCAGATCTGGAGTCAGGAAGGCTTGGATCGGGGTCAAAGGCAGGCAAACAGACAGAGTCCTCCTTGGACGTCGGCCACTGAAGAAAGAAGAATTGCCCCTTTGATCCCTCTGCTTTTATACGGGACATGTGGATGGGATGGAATACCCTGTTGGTCAGTTTTGTGCCACCTGTCCTGTCCGTTCCTCTTTGTGGGTGGGACCGCTTTATGCTTTTCAGCTTCCAACCCTCCAACGGGGCAAATAAAGAAATTCCCTGACCTTGGTTGTTCTAGCGATGAGTATAAAGAAGGGCCTCTCTGCATACCGCTCCTTGGGACAATCAGGTCTTATTGCTGTGAGACAAAACAGTTCTGAACAATGTGCTGTTAATTTCAGAGTTTATTTAGTTAGAAGTGGCCCAGCTAAGAAAGTAAAATTGTAAAACAGAAAATTGGTTCATTTTACCTCAAACCAGGACAGTCAGGCATGTATGAAGCGTACTGAAAGTGTGACTACACTGACACTTTTCCATTGCTTCTACTCATGAGAACTCTGTACTGCTCATAAAAAATGCTTCCCCTCTAGGGCTGGCAATTTGGTGCTTCTAGATAGTTATTTTCAAATACACTTTTTATGCAAATAGATTGGTTTTGATTGAATTCAAGGATAAAATCAGGAAAAGCTTCAAAACCCAAAATGTTCTATTTCAGATGTAAGAAGATACTGAAACTGCCTAATTTAAGGGACATTATTTAAGAAGTTAGCCTTTTTGCTCTCCCTGATTACTCAGTGGGGGGACAGAGCTTTATCACCAGCAGTACTCTGAAGCCCTAGTTACAGGTCCTGCTTTGAACTACCCTCCAGGAGAACTTCTTTTTTTCCTTAATCTGTATGGAAATGAATCTCTTCACAGAGGCTACCCCTTAGCATCCTAAAACTGAGGCAGCAGGAATACCTCCTGAGCGGGGGGAATAAAGATAGGCAGGTAGGACTGCTTGTTGGAAAATAAAGAGAAAATGAATGTCCAGGTTTGCTTCTGGCTTGCACCTGCGCTCCACAGGATCCCGTGTGAAAGTAATCAGCGGTGTTATAGTTAGATCATTTTAGTAGCCTTCTCTAAAATTGAGCAGCTTGTTAGTTAAATTAAAAAAAAAAAAAAAGGAAACAACAAACAAACCAAACTGGGGGGTGTGTGTGTGATGGGTATGTGAATTTTGTTATAGTTACCAAAATGGAAAAATAAAGCTGATGTGCCTTATTTTGCTCCACACAGTGCATGCCATGTGACCTTTCATTTCAGAAATTGGCAACAAAAGCAAAATAATAAATTTCTTCTGTTGGAAATGCTTTTTTCCACCTATACAGCACATGGAAATATAGAGTTGTCTTGGTTTGTGGTGAAAGAAAACCAACTTTCAGTTCAGTAATTTTACTTCTTAGCTAGGCCTCTTTTAACTCTCTGTAATTAACAATATATTGTGCAGAAAATTGTTTGTTCTCAGACTGATGAGACCAATGTTTGCACTTCATGCCAAGGAATGGAATGCAGAGAGGCTCTTGCTTATACTTATTGATGCAGCAACCAAGGTCAGCTAATTTTGTTATTTGCCCCGCTGCAGGGTCATAAACAGAAAAGCATAGAGGGATCCCACCTGTGGGGAGGAGCAGATAGGACAGGTGGCTCACAGGGGTATTCCATTCCATCTGCCCCATGCTCAGTATAAAAACTGAGGGACCAAAGGGTCAGCTTTTTTTTCCTCCAGTGTCCAACATCCAAAGAGGCCAGAGCCTGTTCATCTGCCTTTGATCCTGCTCTGAGCATTCCTGATTCCAGAGCTGGAATCCGGTTCCCATCTGCCACTGAGTCCAGTCTGGGACTTCCCCAGTGCCTGCTGGTGACATTATTGTGGGAGCTTGATGAGTTTTTGTATATATTGTATCTATTGCCATTATTTTCTTTTTTTTTAATATTTCATTAAAATAATTTAGTTCTTTCTAAATACATGAATCTCTTTGTATCTCCCCCCTCTTCTCCTGAGATCGAGAGGTGAAGGGAAAGAATCTGTGACTGTCATTGTCTAATTCAGCCTAATCTACAAGAAGAACGTATTCCCTTTTGAGCAGGCTTGGTTAAAGACGACCAGTCTTAAAATACCACAACCCGCTGATGGTGTTGTATTTGAATGTGGAAAAGTATGTGCATGAGTGAGAAACATGCATCTTGTTAGGAGTTAACTAAATGAGTGTTATGCAGAAAAGGCTGGAATAAGCATTGTCATATTTATCTCTTAAAATGAATGTATTTTTCACAGCTTAATGGCTACTACAGTTCTAATTTCCACTCAGCAGCACACTTTTCCAGCGGCTGTCTCTCAGCTGTGAGGCGAGGCTTGTCTCCTGCTGTTAGGAGCAGCGTGGGACAACGGTAGGTAAGTGATGTCACAGAAAAGATACTCCTGTGACTTCTGATGGAAAATAGCTGTAATTTAGAGATGTTTTATTCTGGACAATGGCAGGTACCATTGTCCAGCAAGTGCTGAGCCCCCAGGGACTGCTAGCAGTATTTGGGAGTGAAATTCAATGAATACTGCGCTTTCAGCTTTGCAGTTTCAGCCGAGTGCTCTTAGGGTCGGTTTTGTGACCGCCAAAGTGTGATGGCTGAAAAGCAGGTTTGACAAATACTACTTCTGATCCTGGTTCAGTAGGAGATTAACTAGTGACTCAGTGCCGTGTTCCTCTGGCTCTGTTTTCTCAGGTGGAAGAATGCAGATTCTTGGTAATCTTTTCTGAGCCTGCTGGAAACACAGATTAGTCTTTTGCTCTGGGGAGGGGGGAATTTAAGATTTTCCCAAGTATAGGGAGCCAATTACATTGGCCATGACTGAAGCCAGACATTCGGGATGGTGTTGAACTCCATTAAAACAAAACCAATTGGATTCATACCCACAGTTTTCTTGAGCTGCTGCCTGTGCTAACATACATCTCCTATAATGGGCACCATTTCAGGAAAATGGCAGAGAAGACCTTTGGTTTATTGCTGGATGAAATTAAACTGCGGATAAGTCACTTTCTTGCAGAGTAGCTCTGAAGTATCTGTGTGTTGTGAATTATGCCTGATCATTTTGGTGACAAAAATAAACTTTTACTGCTTTTTGTCAGTCTTGCAGATTCAGCACAGCTGTGGATGAGTGATCTGGAGTCTGTTCTGCTTGCAGGTAACTCCTAGAATCGTTAACTATTTGCTGTCTTCATTGAGAATCATTAACTGTTTCCCTGTCTTTATTGTTGTTGCTGATGCACAGGCCTGAAAGACTCAGTTGGAGTCTTAGAAAACTGTTTGAGTTTTCAGGTTTGGCAATTAGGAAAACCATCTTTTCTGTTCTTCTAAATTGAGCAAGGTTGATTTGGAAGGCAAAGAAAGTAAACACATTACTGCTGTTTCACAAGGTCACCTTGGAGAGTCTAATCATCTTTTAATTTGGAGCAGTGCCTTTGGAGGGTGGCACGCAGTACTTTAAAAGGGTGATAGCCTTTCATCAGTGTTTTTGAATTAAAAACTCAATGAATTAATGGTTTTGTGAAGTCAAGAAATGAAATAAAAATAAATAATAATAGTCTCCATACCACTATTCCTTTCAGTTTCAGGGTAAGGAAGAATGCCAGTAAAAGTAGCAGTGACTCTCACTCACTGGTGGTATGTCACTGAATGGAGTGATCGTAGCTTTTTGAAAGTCTGTGTTTCATTCCAGAGGGCTTAACTGGTTGGCAAAGGATAAATCAGTGACAAACAGTTCTCATATACAACTTGTACAAGTCTATCTGGCTCCTAAGCAGTTTATCTGCAATTCTAATGGGTTGCATTACTGATGAATTACTCCACCTTGAAGCTTGGCCTCTGCCAAGATTTCACTGGTGACTTTGGCTCTTTGAGTACCAAGGAGGCCAGTGGAAGTAGGAAATTGAATTCAGATACAGTCTGTTCTTGAAAACACTAAAAAGCAAAAGAGGAACAAGAAACAGATGCACACTAGCACTCCTAACTATTTCAGGTAGTATTTTCTAGAGAACTCCTACTAGTTAGTCATATGCAGGAATATGCATAGGTCTCGTGAAATGGCATGTCTCCTTCTGATAAAGCATGGGATAAGCAGTTAAATTTTAAAATCTTAAAATGCTTAAGAATTGTAAAGAAGGTAAGAGCTTTGTCCAGCAGAGTGTGTGGTATTTTGATTTTTCAAGCTAAAGCACATCATTTTAGGTTTCCAGAGTAGACTAATAATTATTTTCATTTACCTTGGAGAGCCACTTCTGAGTGCTGTCATGGAGTCTGTACTCAAGGCATTCTAAACATGGTTCTTTTTTTGAGGCATATAGCCTTTCCATCTTGCTTTATTTCCCATTTCTGGTAATAAGGGAAATAAACTTTGCCTGCTTATTGGTCCTCATCCCCAGGTTCTCAGCAAGTCTGTGGGGCTGGAAGTGATTTGGAATCATCTTTTTGCTTACAGTTGAAAACTGTTTTTGTGAAGTTTTCTTGAAGTATCAATCCAAGAGAAGCATCAGAAGTTCAGTTGCTCTCGTTCTTTTCAATGACAGATGTATTACTTAGGGTAGCTATTTTGATCATCTCCAGGTAGGGTTGGCCACCCAATGTGCTTATCCAAGTCAGCCTGAACTATCCATCCTAACTAGCAACCCACAAGTCACAACGAGCAGTGGATAATGTACTAGGAAAGACTTCTCAGCTGCCATGTGTGTACACAGACTGGACTACTTTTTCTTCTCAGCTGTACAGCAATTAATCTCTGTGTTGCCTTTAGTAAAATCTGGCTTGGATTGCTGTCACGCATGCACAGAGGCTCTCTGTGTCCTCAAATACAGTTTTTCTCCTCTGGCATGTTGCCAAGCTCATGCTCTCCTCGGTCAGTCTCTTCTGGCAGTGAAAAGATTTCAAAAGACTTTTTATCTCCAACTTCTTACAAAATAGAGAAGTGCAAACCAGAACACTGTGTATGTGAAAATTCATATGAACAACTGGTGCCAGTGGAGGAGGCTAGTAGTTGTGAAATTAGGAGTTTTTGGGAAAGATAACAATTGGCTTACAAATTAGTATTGCAAAAAAATGTGGTTTTAAATAAATTTAAAAACTACTACTGGGCTGCAGAGCATTTCCATCTGCTCCAAGTTGTACCAATGGTTTCCTGTTTTACTGAGCATGTCATGTGGGCATACCACTGAACCTGTTCTGACATTTTGTTATCATCAGGGAATGCTGTGACTTTTGTTTCAAAAGTGGATGGGAGTTGTGGATCTTAACAGCAAAACACTTCAACTCAGAGGACGGAAAAGTAATACTTCTCTAGTGGAGATAAAAGTTTTGATTCTTTTGTTTCCAGTTGTGATTTTTCTTGGTTTTGCCTCAATTTCATTACCCTACAACTTCATTTTGGTAAGTACAGACACTTAGCAAATAACATTAAAACCTGTTAAAATATATATTGAGTTTTAATATACTTGACCTCTTTGCGAAATTTGTTTCATGGTTGAACAGAAGGGCCCTCTGTGTAAATAAAAAATATGGCTAAAATTAAACCTTGGGATCAAAATTTTGAACAAGTTTTGACTGTTTTTGGAAATGAATCAAGCTCTTTTAGGTTTTTTTTTCTGACGTTTTCTATGGTGAACATCTTCAGTGAGTTTATGGTTTCTGAATTTATCAAGCATTCTAGTTATCAGATGTCTTTCTTGAAATACCTAGTATTTCTGAAAATCCATGGGGTTTTTAACAGTGTTTTAGACCTTGAATGCCTTTCGTTACATAAAGTAACCCGAAGCTCTAATCCTGAAGGAACAATCTATATAGATTAATGGATTTCCTAAGTACCTACATAGTGTTCAATTATAGATTAGCATTAGCTGATGGACACATTGAAGTATTAAGTTGTGATTTTGGCAGGTTTGCATTATTCTGTATTTTTCCCCATCAGTAGGAATAGCAATAACAGTAATTTAAAAGAGGAAAGTGCATTTTTTTGCTAGAGAGCACATAAACATTTCCGTGGGTAATGAGGTCCCCAACATAAAATAACTGTTAATTTAGCAGCCTGTCACCTATATGAGTGCAATCTTTGATGATGTTATAATTTATTCATTTCTTGTTTCACAGTTTGAGTCACTTAAAGTATCATCAATGGACTTTCTTCTAGAATTTCTGTCTTTTGCCCTTCATCCTTTTTGCTCTCATGTGGGATGATACCAGCAGAGATGTTCCCTTGGCACAGGTGCAAAGGTTTTTCAAGAATGCTTTCTATCACCAAGGTTTTATTTTGTTCCATTACACTGCAGTAATTTTATTTTCACTATAGGATAATAGTACAGGTTTCCAAGTACACTGGTAGCTGCAGGTAGTACTGCACAATCCTTTGTTTACCCCACTATCAGAATATAGACCTGGTCCTGCTAAATTGTCCCTTAGACATACAGGAAAATCTCAGTGACATAAATGTGCTTTTCCCTGATCTCTAATTTGAGAAATACCTGGAAGCCTTTGCATTTTCTTTGATCGATCTTTTAATTAGCCCTAATTTTCTTTCCACTTTGTTTATTAAGAGAATTGATCTTCATTCAGTAAATGTTTCCGTAATAGCATTGCTTTATATTAATGCGTAGTAGTGCATGTTCATGGAGGGCTATACAATTTCTGCATTCTATATATGGATTATAAATAATTGCACTGTTGTTGTTCTGTGCACTTATAGAGATTTAAATGGCTAGAATTATGAATTGTATATTTTTAAAATGTATATTTTAGAAAAACTCAGTGAAGGAAACTTTGATGTGTAGCTCAGGAATCTACCTGAAAATAGGAAAATCTACCTTTTTATCTATTGTTTCTGAAATGACAGTCTGGGGCATATTACAAAGCACATGTAACACCCAGTGACTTCATCTGGAACTGTGGATGCTCAGCACTTTATAATAATCAGCCCCGTGTCTCCTGATAATTATGCCCTTGAGGCTTTCTCATCTCAATTTTTCCATAACTAATATAATCCAAACTGTTTTAGGAGACTCAGTTTTTCCTCCAAGAAGCAGCACGCACCTGTCTGCTTACCATGAAGAAAGCAGTAACAGTGTTCTCCCTCCATTGTTTCTGTGTTAAAGGAGATAGTTCAGGCTGTAAACAGGGAAGATCAAGTTTGTTGAGTTAAAATGAACACATTAATTCTTGAATGGAGCCCTGCTTTATGCTTTTGTTCCTTCATTATTCATCTTACCTATCTTGGCTATCTCTAGTGGAAGGGGAGAGAGGCTGCTTCACAGTACAATTTAGAGCACCAATCTCAAGGTCCCTATTTGGAATAAACATGCGGATGTTTTTCACCAGCCAGGGAACGCAGCCCTGCATCTCAGTGGTGTGCACTTCTCCACTTAGGCACGTTAGCTAGTTGGCGTGCGCAGGGTAGAGGGGAAAGATAACATTAAAGAGAAACTGCTATGACTTAAAAAGTGCTTCTACATTATAATAAGTAGTGAATTACCAGTCAGGCGCGATGCCAGGTTCGAGCTGATGGGAGCTCTCATCACAAGTAGGTATAAAAGCAGCTATGTTGTCAAAACTTTGAGCTGTCACACAGTCTTCTGAAGAAGAAGGAATGTGTTACAACAAAGCATTTCTTTTTCCATCCTTTCCCACCTCCAAGATTAAGTTCTTTCTGTTCCTTCAGAGCCAGGCAGCTTGAAGCATTCTGCACTATTTCCATCTATGTTATACCAAGCTAAACTTTCAAAGAGAAGTGATGCTTGGGAAGTCCAAATTCAGCCAATTGAAAAAATTGAAAGGCAGAAAGTGTCAATTTTAGCTGTAGAAGTTCTCTAACATGATATGCAGCAAAGAACAAATGATGTTCAGGTTTTTACAGAAAGACTGTTAAAACAGATCATTGGCAGGTGTCTGAATAGCCAGAGAACCCATTGGAAGTATTTTTTTTTCCCTTAAATACCAATCTGTGTTTATGGAGCCGAAGCTTTTGGTATATTTTTGTGTGCCACCCACAAAATGGCATGTACATGTCATTGTTCTCAATGTGTGTTGTATCACAGAGATATTCAGGATTCTGAATGGAGACTGTCATTTAGGGGGAAAATGGCTCAGCCTTCAAGTGTCCCTTTCCCTTCTTTTATTATCCCTTTTCCACTTTCCTTATGGTTTAAGCTTAATAGAAATGCAGGTTGATGGACAGGAAAAAAAGGTAAGTATAACAATCTTGAATGTCTTTGGAAAACATTATTTCTATGAACTCATGGTAGGTGTCAGATCTGCCTGAGCAGAGGATGGTTTGTATTTATTTACTCTGCTTGGTATTCTTCAGTGCAAGGGAAAACAGATTACAGCTGAGGTTCCCTGTGTTCCTGTCTATCACCATGATAGGGATGACAGCCAGCCCATGATCAACTACCTCTTGCATAATGAAACATCTACGGTGAGTGTCCCTTCATTGTAGCTCTGTCTAGCCTGGCAGCTTTCTGAGGTTACTCCCCTGTTCGCATGCCCCTGGTGCAATAGCACAGATGTGAATGCTGAAAGTTACTGTGAAACTTCATCTCTTACCATCTGCATTAATGCAGCTTTGGCCAGAACAAACTGTATAACTCAGGATGAAGCGGGAAACCACTGTGCTGGTTTATAGAGGGAGGGCCCTTGGTAGTAGTTGCCTCTTGGTGATGAAACATATCACAAACTGTCACACTGTGTGATTGCTGTCACACAGTCTATTCTGTGAGGGGAAGGGGCCAGTGAACAGTTTGAAAGTACGTGCAAAAAGTTTAAATACTTCGGGTTTATTCCATGGAGAAATAAACCCAAGCCTCCTCCTGCTGCCGTTTAGATCCAGCAGCTGAACACGCAGTCGTTGTGCTGCTCTTCAGCTGACACCCCAGTGGCAGGTCGACAGATGACTTTTGCCAAGTAACAGCATCATTCAGCGAACTGCTGTGTTGTCTGTGTTTCTTCCTCATCTTTTATGTGAAATAGTTAAACAGCCCTAATCTTTGGGTTTAGGATGTTTCTGTAAAACAAGAAATGGCACATGCTGCTCAGATAACCCCGTGACGGCGAGACTGAGACCACCCCTACTGGAAACTGTCTGCCTGCAGTGGCCATCTGCTCTCTTTCTCTGTGTATGGAGGTATGAAAACTTCATGTAGAAATAAAGCTGGTGCCTGAGTCAAAGAGCTTTTGAAATGGGTTTAGATTTTTTCACTTTGCAAGTTGTTCACAGAAATCTTTAAATACCTTCTTGAAAAGCCTTTGAAGCATGGACGGCATTTGAGTTTGTTCTGTGTATAATTTAAACACACATTTCAGCTGCAGATTATAGCAAACATTACAGAGTTTATTTGTTTAGTCATCAAGGACCAGGTTTTTCAAGGATTTCAGCTCCTGCTAGCTGGACTAGGACTTAAAAAAACTCAAATACTGTTTTTCCTGCTTGCTGAGGTGCTAAAGTCAGAACCTGGCTATTACATTGTGATTGGGCACCTGGTGTTGAGGATTAACGTCTGAAAAATCTGCTTCCGTGAACACCCTTAAGAAGTGGTCTTCAATTTTTTTTTTTTTATTTTTTTTTCTCCCAGGTCAGTGCCCCAACACAGTAGAGAGCCTTTTGGCCAAGTTTGTTGCCCAGACTTTGCTGATTTGTTTTACAAATTGGTTGTGTGTGTCCACTACATACTTCATGCTGACGTTCCGAGTGAGCGTACTTTTGGGTTTGAAAAAAGTTGTGAATCGTCAAAAGAGAGTTCAAGTGAAAAACTCCAGAGTGAATGAATAGGTTTTATAGTTTTTGCTGTTGTTTTTTAATAAACTTTTTCTGCCTCGAATTTGCCTCATAGTGTCTAGCAAAAAAAAGCATGTGCACTGCTGAAAGTTTTGAGGTAAGGCTAATGAGAGCCTCATAAAAACTTATGCGTCAGCTCCTGAACAGAAAATTTCACCTCCAGAGTCCAGCATCAAAACTGCCATAGAAATTATTGCTCTGATGTTTCTATTGAAAAGACAGTATCATTAGTACATTTTTCTAAGTGCTATTTCTCTCTAGTGTGCATTATCATTAAAACTTCCAGTACTAAAGTCTGTATCAGTTTCCTTTTGAAATGAGGTTTCATTCAGCGTCTTCCCCGGTTGCTTGAACTATGAATGATTGGCTCTGCATGTAGCACTTCGTAACCCTCCTCATGAAGGAAGGCATATAAAAATAAATGTTACCATCAAGTATATTTTGCATATTGTAGCTGCATGTAATTACTGAGCCTGGGATTGACTGTTCTGCTGACCCTGACTTCCCCAATGTGCTTTCGGCAGGTTCTATGGCAGTTTAAATTAATGCATTTTCAAAGGATTACGGAGATTGTGGTTGTTATTTCTGTTATGTGAGATAGAAGAATAGGTAACTAGTATATAATATATCCAATGTTATTTAACTCTGTCCTTCTTTGAAGGTCAATCACTTAAGGGTCTGTCCTTACAAGGTTATTAACTCATCATTTTCAGATTATGCTCTATGGATCCCTGGAGGTCTATTAGCTGCTTCTAAGAGATCTGGGAAAGGTAATTAGGAAAGGCAAGGATGTTACTAGTATGCTGACAGTGGGAGAGCCAAAGGGAAATGCTTAAGGTTCTGCAAATCAGCAGAGATTAAAAAAAAAAANAAAAAAAAGTTAAAACCCACTGCACATGAATTTCTAGGGAATATATGGGCATACCCTGTATTTTTCAGGTCATTCTAATAGGAAATGTTTAATCTGCCTCAGCAGATTTCAAATTCTGTAACCCTGCTGAAGTTTGGAGGCATCTTAAGGGTAGATGCTGTAAAAGGTCATATTACCTTATATATTCTTTGCACAAAATAACACTGGATAACTGAAAGACTAGCCTGGTAACTTATGAAGGCTGCTGTGAATAATGAAGAATGCTTTTTTTTTTTTTTTTTTTTTTCCATGTCCTCTATAACTGTTGTGCAAAACACAAGTCTCTCAAAAAGGTACTTGGTGTAGTAAGTATGCATAAGGGAAAGAAACAGTGTTGTGTAATCATCTGTCATAAATGTAGTTAGCCTTAATGGAGCTTTTTAGTGAAGTATGCAGATATACACCGGCAGGATTTAACCTCAAAGACTTAAATAGCAACTAGGCTTTTTTCTGTTTCTGGTTGTGCCTTGAGAATGTCTGGAAAGGACAGGTTTTATAGAAACTTCAGTGACTTTTGTTTATTGGAGTAGGAAACAGGAAATTATCATAACATTGCTGACCAGCTTCATGATCCCTGTTGTTTCTTGGGCCCAAACAAGTTTTCATTGTGAAGGTGTATAACGCTGGCAGTGTGATTCCTAGTGATTCTTGAGAATGACTATGTTATTTCTACAGATAGTCTAAAAGCAGCTGCATCCTGTGTGCATTGGCTGTGTACAGAGGTGAAAACAGCACGGCTGCAGTTGCTGCCCTGTTCAGCCCTGTTCGTGTTAATGAATGGCAGAACTGGTCTGCACTTCGCCAATCGGCATCTGTCTGGCTTTCTTTGTGGCCTTGGCAAAATCATAGATGAAACTACAGTACACATAGGAACCATCTGGATTTAGAAAAGTCACTCTTGCTCCCTAAATTTAAACTCTCTTTGTTCAAGTGAGGCTGAGGAGTTTGTGTAGCCCCAGTGTGCTTTGCTGTTGCAGCTAAACACTTCTCAGCTTTGTCCGCCTTGTATTTGCTGTTCTGCATAGGACAAATTTACCAAGAAGCTCAGCCTAGAGGCTGAGAGAAGATTCTCTGACTTGGAAAATGCCTCTGAATAAATTATCTACTGCGGAAGAATGATATATATTCTACCTGAGAGCTAGAAAAGTGAAACAATAAAGGATGTTCTTAGAATAGTTCCCAAGTACCTGGGCTCCGTGAAGGAAAATGAAGCATCTGGGGCATGATTCAGAGAATCCATTTCAGGAACCTGCCTCTCTTCAGTAGCTATATATGGAGATCCGGTGTCAAACCAGAATACCTACAGTTAAATGGTGCGGATGCCCCTCAATCGGCAGCTTTCAGGGTGTTGGGCAGCAAAGGTGGAGCACGGCAGCTGGGAGTGGCTGCAGCCAGGGGTTGCACTGGGGCAGAGAGGACCTGGCCACGAAGGTGTTTCTGCTTGCAAATCCAGGCAGGAGCTAACTTCCTATTGCAGGCTTTCTGTCCAGCAGTTAAACAGAGAGTTATTTGCATTCTTTAATTTTTAATATTTTTTTTAAAGTTATTTTAGTCTCACCCCATTCCCTGTCCTGTGGTGTAAAATTCCTGCGAACAAAAGCACGCTCATAAACTCAACACTTTCCACCGCATGAGCAATGTGACAGTGCTGACATCTCATGCGTTCCCCTTCGTTTTTCTTAAAATATATATGTAGCTGAATTCACACTTGTTCCCATGCTGAATATGTGTTTGTATTGCTCTTCAGAAATCAATAAATGTTCTGAGGAGCACAAGCACTTGTGAACACTTCATGAAACTTGTAAGATTTTTATTTAGGAAACCAGATTAGATCTTTAAGCCTAACAGCCCACAGATTCATAGTATTTTAAACGCGGTCCTGCAAGTGAACAGTCAATTTCTGGGGACAAAGCAAAACCCATTGATACTGAAAGCTGTAAATTGAGATGCTGAAAACAGGGTCTTTATTTTGGGCTGATTAGAAGGCTGTCTCACAGAAAGCAGGCTGTTGCCAAATGTCACGGGAATGAGGGACTTAAACATATCTCTGAAATATGTAGTGCAAGTTCCTTCACGATGAAGTCTGGGATAAAAAGGAAACACCTCAGACTTACATCTTGGGAAAGCCAAACGAATTTCAGATGGAAATGAATGGAAATTAATTCAGGGTGTAGACTTAAACCCAGTCTCTGGGGATGCAGTAATTGTGCCTTTTAGAAAATGGTCTCCTGCTCTTTGCATTTTAACTGTCTGTAATTACTTTTGTGGTTTGTTGGTTGTTGAGGAGCTTGACAAGCTGGGAATTGGCAGATTCAGTGTTGCCTTTATTTACAGTGCTTTTGCCAAGTCATTAAGTCAGCAATAGGAGGCTTTGTGCTGACAAAACTAATCCCTCGGTGTGGCCAGACACCACATTTTCCTTTTAACTTTGGGCTACCATTTAAAACTATTTTTTTTGGCCAATATTTAGATTGGCATGAACTGTCAGACCGCCAACAAAATCGGCATAGATAAGCCAAGCATTTTTTCCTCCATCCCTGTCATGTTTTGTTTTTCGTGAGCCGTGCAAAGCTGATTATAGCTGGGGCATTCTCCAGACCTAGTAGGCTTCTCATGCTCCAGCGAGGCATTCCTGCCTGGCTAAAGGGACCCCAAGTCACTCCCATGGGAGGCATGGAGAATGCCAGACAGCCCCAGGAGCTTTCAGAGGCTGCTGGATTTGCTTGCTTCAGAAATGCAACCCTGAGAAACGGGTTTAAACTTTTGCTTCAGCTACTTTGTGTCCTTTGCTCCAGATGCGCACCCTGAGAGGGGCCTGGAGACAGTGGAGGTCCATAGATGAGCAGTCTGCAAGTTGTTATCTAAGTAAAGGAAAGAATGTTATCTGAGCAAAGGAAACAGAAAGGGAAAAAGCAACCTTCAAAGCAGGAATTTAAGGAATAGGGGAGTATCACCAAGGCCAAAGACAACCGGGATTGAACTATAATATTGTCAAGAGGGCTGTGAAGGCCACTAAGTGAGCTAGGTTCATTTAGAGGACAACTGATGAAGTTATCACCACCTGATGAAGTAAACGACCACTGGAGTGCTTGTGATTACTAACAATGGACAGTAGAAGGGGGCAAAAGATGGTGGGATAACTTGTTCTCTAATCAACTAATCAAACATGTGTTTAGAATAATGACTTCTTGGAGTAGGCGTGTTAAGACCTTACAAAGTAAAAGTGTAAATTCAGTCTCTAATAGGTTAAGTGGTCAGGAAGAATGTGAGCTCTAACTTCTTAACCAAGGAGAGGCGAGGCAGACACATAATTGGCCAGGATAAAGTGTATATAAACCTAAAAATGAAAAGAGAATTTGTGCATCTGCCTGGAGATGCACCCGATTCAGCGCTGTCTTGTAAATTTTTAATAAACCCCTTTTATACTTTGTTTTTAACCTTTGCTTCGATGACTCTGTCCTCTCTTACATTCTGTGTGTGAGCTGGTGTTTCTCACACAAGCATGTTGCTTGCTGCTCACTTAATCTCATTCGCTTGGCTCTTGCCAGTGCTGCCCAGCGCTGGTGGTGGCTGCCTTTGAAGGAGGATGAAGGGCTGGTGTGTAATAATAATGCAGTTGTGCTGCAAACCTCGAGAATTGTTGAATAGCCACCATGGGGCAGAGCCCAGGGACGTGCTTTGTAAAGTGCCCAAGGATATTTTGACACCAAGTGTGATACAAATGCTAATCACTGTTATTATTCTTTCCTAAGGAATCAGGCCATGTTTTTATCATTATTCGGCAGGTGTCAGTGTCCTTGTACAATTAGGCCCTGACCTCATCAGAATAACATTTGAATTGGAAACGAGTGAATATCTAACATCTCTACACTGAAATTTCCTCAATTATATTAACCCTGGATGTATTAAAAACTGTAAAAACTGATGTTAATAGTGTCTCTCAGGCACCAGTGGAGTCTTAAAGTGCTTTATGCTTTCTGCAAACTGTCTTGTGAACTCTAGGATAAAACCTGCACTGGCTGCTGCAACTCTGTCTCCTGGCCTTTCTGTCATAGGATTATTTAGGCTGCAGAAGACCCTTAAGAATGAGTCCAAGATGAGTAAGGAACAGGAGGAACTTGCTGAAGAACGTTCCTGTCTTGAGGAATAAGGAATCCGCTCTGATACTTACTTTAGAGGCCCTGTAAACCAGCACAAAACCTGTACTCAGCAACACTGAGTGAGGTTTTTTGAGTATGTAGCGCTGTTGGCCCTAACTGTTCATGTTTGTTGTTAACAGGAGAACTTTTCTTTGTGGTTGATGCGCTGGTGGGGAGGTGGAGATATTTACTCCTGTGTCAGTGTACTAACAAAATACTTGCCAGTGTTTAAATATCCAGCTGAAACTGATGAGGGCTGTGGTAAGCAGAATGAAAGGAAGGTCTTTAAGAAGCTGCAGGAACATTAGAGGGTACAAATTGCCAAGACCTGGGCACAGCGGATCAATTGAAAGTAAATGCCTCCAACCTTCTGTAGTAGCCCAAGGGAGAAGGCCTGTATCCTCAGGTACATCTTGGTTATTTCCCTTAATGTTTGGATTTTCTCTTGGGTTCTCTTTTGGACATATGTTCTGAGGCATCAGTAGCCTGCTATTTCTGTTTTCCTTTTTTAGCCTAGGAGGACTCTTTCAGAGTTTTAGATGTCTTCCTATATTGTATGTCTCAGACTAGTATAGTATTGCTGAAAGGGCAGGATTCCTGTTGGAGGGAACAGAACACAAATGCAGAGCAAAAGACACTATTTTAATAGAAAACGTGTAGCAAAAAATTTGTTCTGTTGAATTTAATACTGTAAAATCAGTCAATTTTTAAGTTACCAGAATACAAATCCTTCAGACTTCACTATTTCACAGAGAAAACTAGCAATCACTAAATGTAGCTTCAGCCCTAAAGCTTCCAATTTGAGTTGAATTCTGCATGGGATATCTTTGGCTCTTCAGTCATTTGTTCACTCCAGAAATAAAAGTGAGGTTTAACCTACAGTTGGCAAACAGGGAAACCTAAATGCTTTGAGAGAAAGTGTGAGAGAAGTTCCAATAGCTTGCTTTCATGGGGTGGAAGGGAAGTGATTTCCTGTTTTTAAAAAAGATATGGGTAAATGATCAGGTCCTTAAACAGAACATTAACTGATTTGCAAATTGCCTTTTAACAAAGAAACATTGTTTTGATATCTGAGATACAATAGAAAATATGTCATCTTTTCTAATCTTATTTTTGTTTATACTCATGAGATTTTTTCTTTATTAATTTTCACAGGGAACAGTCTACAAAGCAGTGGAGAAAGAGGAGAAGATTCCTGAAGGAAAATGTTCAGTAAATCTGATGTTTTCTAAGCTACAGAGGTTAGTTATTGCGTTCAAGACACTACAGATCTGAAAGAAGCTCTGAAGTCTGAAATCGACTTTGTAAAGAAAGAGAGAGCTGTTTTGAGAAATATGTTTCTTATTTTGATTATGTTAAACTGGATGCTAGCCACGGTGTACCGCTATAAAGAAAATAACAGTGATTAGAAAACTAAAAGTTCTGACTTGGTAGGGTTAGTGGTAGAGATGTTTTATACTTTTCAAGAAACTGCTCCAATTTCCTTCCCAACTGCAAGATTTGCTGCTTTTATTTATTTGAATTTTTTCATTGAATAAGCAAAAAGTGCATTTGTTTGAATTGAAAACAAGGAATAATCTTAATTTGAGTAACAAGAGCTTATTAGTAATTTGTCTTTTGCACACATATGGCATTACTTCTGCAAGATTCTTGTGAACTAATCTCTTTAATTGAAAGATTATGTTGTTAGTGTTGTCATGGCTCAATTTCCTGACATTTAATTTTTCTGTTGGAAAATAGGGACTAGTGTAAATGGAAAGCTTTTTGTCTTATTCATATTAAGCACAGTGTGAAAGAGAAACTAAAGTGACAGAGCTACCTGCAATATTAGTGGAAAAAAAAAAGTCTGGACATGCCTGAAATCATAAATGTGAATAAATGGATAGGATAAGCTGCCAGTTTGCTGGTGATCCAGGACAAATGGTACATAGCAGTGGATATCATGGGGCTGGAAACAAGGGCTCAGAATCAGTATGTGAGAACAGAAAGCAGGGTCCAAATCAAAGGCCTGGAAGCCAAGCACAGAGCAGAATTTCAGCCATCAGCCTGCTGTAAAGCAATTACAGAAAACCACCATCGTATGGTGCAGCCACAGGTGGTGTCGTCAGGGACCCTTCATCTACCATGTGCTAACAGGACTCAGCTGGTCAAAACCAGGAGCCAAACTGATCAATACTGATGCACTGGATTTTGAGGGGACAGAATTGGTGGTATGTGAACAAGGAGATGTACTAAATATCATGGGATCTAGAAATCTAGGAAATTCTGAAGATGTATGGTGTGTTTAATAGTTTAGTGCTAGGTAAAAATGAGCAAATTAATACTGCTGACTTCAGTGCTGCTGTTTTTTTCACCCATTCCAGGGTCAGAATGAGAGCAGCTGCTGTGGACTACAGGAGACCTGGCTTCCAAGGAACCCTCAAATGGAGCACCATGCAGAAAAATGGAAGTCCAAGGGGGTAAGTAGAGGATAAGGTTGAACTAGCTTGTTCTTTGTAAATGTAATATGTCTCCTGGCACATCAGGTGATGGAAAAGAAAGTTGGCATATACGTATTCAGAGAGAGACAGGTAACACCCCTACTGCACACCATTTTGCACTCATTGGATATTAGTTTTTTGTTGCTAAACAGTGGTAATTTTTACCGTGGATTGGTTAAGAAGTAAATTTACAACTTATTTCAATGGACTATAAAAAATTAGTATACCTTGGTTTCTTTTCCTTCAACAACAGAAAACTGATTCAATGTCAAAAAAAAAAAAAAGGAAGACAGGATTAGAAATTCATCTTCAGTGAGTAAATGTTCATTTGTTAGCACTATTGTATTACTATATAGATTAAATGGTGTCTGTACTGTTTTTAAATGAACAGAAAGATTTCTGTGTTGCAGCTACCACTAGCCTGGCTAAAATTTATGTGAAAAACAAGTGTTAAAGAACAAATTTAATTTGATTGGTATTTAAATAACCCACAATTTCCTCTGTGACTCAGGGATCTTACACTGTAGGGTAGATTACTTCTGTGAATATTTGATCTACATTTTTTCAGTGAAATAAAGCTTTGTTAATGTAGCTATGAAGCATTATTAGGTTCTAATCACATGCAGAGTGATCTTCATTATAGAGCACTGTTAATTACAAATGCTGTGCAATTTGCAGGCCATCTATTCTGACTGTAATTATGATGTCACTTGCACACCTGTGTCAGTATTTTCCTCTCTAACTAGGGCTCATTCTTTAGACTCAGCAAGGAGCTTCTCTTGATGGTGGAAATAGCTTGTTTGTTGTCTCCATGGGTATAGAATAAGGCAGGAGGGAGTGAAAACTTGGGCAACAGCCAGCAGTTGAAGCAGGCAGTCAGCCCTAAGTGACTGTGTGGGCCTACACAACAGAGAGAGCATGTCTTGAATGTAATATGATTAAAAAATAGGCTCAAAACAGGCCTGTTTGCTAGTGTGCTTTTTGCTCGGTGCAATACATATTAATTAGAGCTTTAGCACAGCTTCTCAGCAAACACCATTTTCCCTCAAAGAGAGAGAAACCAGGAGAGGGAGAATTCTGATGCTGGGAATAAGGTACTATGAATAAGAATCAGCAACAATGGATTTGGTTTAAGCTGGACTGGAAATTGTTGCAGCTTTATTTTATGTTTTTATAAAGGAAACCTGTGTGTCAGCTTCTAGTAGTGCCAGAGATGCTGAGAATTGGCATGTGAAGATAATGTGATAATATAGAGGCACCAGGGAGTATGTGTACACAAAAATGCATCTCAGTCAGCCAAAAGGCCACGCTGTGATTTCAGTAAAAAGCCACGACAGAAAATCAATAGCTTTGAGAAGGGCCCACAGTAAGGCAACAGCATTATCTGCACTTTCTTCATTCTGCTTCTCCCTTCCTCTCCTTCCCTCCCTTCATAAAGACACGGAGCCGCACGATCTCAGAGTTTTGTTAACTCTGTGCCTCTGAGTAGTTCAAGCAGTGAGGCAACTCAGGGAACACGAAGTATCTCCAAACCAGACCATAGGGATGGAGAATAGGGATGAGTCATGCAGGGTGTTGGGTTTATTGACAGGCTCTGATTACCTTGTAGGCAGTCTGTGTAGACTGCAGTCTCCTACACAGTGCTGCCGTCACAACTGTGTTCTGAGCTTTAGAAAAACTTCTCAATGTATCTTAGTGCAGCCTTCACTCAGCTGTGTGTTTTCTGATATGTGGATCAACAATAAGTCCCTCTTCCAGGCTTCCATATAGGGCAGGATGTCCTGGCAGGCTGATCTAAGTGTAGATGTAGTCCCAGATGATGGAGTTTACGTTAGGCACTGACTTTGCAGAGCTTCAAAGATTGAAGGTGAGGTTTTCCAGGATGCCTTTTTTTCTTTGCCAATTTATTCATGTCTAAAAAGGTAGAGAAGGAGTTGTTAATGAAAAGTAAGGTAAAGGGTGGACTGCTTAGCGTTAGCTGGCACATGGTTTGAAAGCATACAATGGCATTTCAGCTTGTGATACTACCTCTGTATTTTATGTGTAGACTTGCAGTAGATCAGAGGTGATGTTGTATATGCTCGGTTATACATTTTACTATTTCCTGACATTTGAATGATTAATAATTCTGTTCTAATACGTGTGGCAGGTTACAGAACCTGAGACATGTTGGGAGGAAAGACTGTAAGATTATTCCTTGAAGCCCATATCCTATTACAAGGATATGAAGGCAACGAGGGCCCTGTGAAGCTGCATTACATTAGACAAAGCACTTTAACTGCACACTGGACAGTGAAATGGGGAAAAGGGAGGGCTGCAGACAGGCAAAATCCCTCCTCCATTAATCCATACTTTGTGTCCAAAGCCAGTTTGGGTAAATTATGTATATGGTTTTGGTTCTGTGAAAAAAGATTAGAGCCATTGGAAAGTAATACAGTTTTAGGTCAGACATATTCTTTAGGCAAAGAAGCCTACCAATAACATTGAAATGGGGTAGATTTTTATATAAAAATATTGAAGACAGAAGATGGTGTAAGGAAAGACTGCAGGAGGGGTCAAGGTGAGTGAGAGGGATGAGTCTATTACCTGATCATTGAACAGGATATTTGGGATTGTTTTTTTTTTTTTTTTTTTTTTCCCAACTGAATATGATGTGATATCTTACTTGCAAATTAAGTTGTAAAGCTAAAACCAGGAACTCTCTAACACTTCATTGCTCTTAAATATACCCTTATGCTTTGGTGTATAAGCATTCTGGATATGGGACACCTTTTCCATGTTGGCATAGAAAGATAATGTCAGCAATCCAGTGACATTAATAATCCATTTGGTTTCTTTTGCTAACTGATAGCACTGAGAAATGTATGATTTTATTGCACAGAATTAGACTGATGCAGCAGCTAGGAGAAAGTGTGTTCTTTTTGCTGATGCCCCTGATTGCTTCTCACTTTATCCAAGAACTCAGTTCTTTCTCTTTGGACAACTGTGGGAAACAGCCACAGACTTGGCTCATTAAAGACAGAAAATTCTAATTTGATTTTTTCCATAAAGTCTTCTATTTGCCAGAGCTCAATATTTCAATACACCAGTGCATAAAATATTATTCAAAAGTTATTCTGTGAAACTGAAAAACTCAGAAGAAGGAGGAGTGGGCATTCTCTAGCATCTAGGAAAATCTTCCATAAACATATCCAACTTAATGACTGCCTTTTCTAGGCTGCAAACACTGGAGTTCAGGCAGGCACTGGTTAGCTGGAAAACATGCTTATAAGGGAAAGTCTGTTAGAACTTTGTCCTTAGTGGTGGCTGAGGTGCGTAAAATACATGAAGTACATAAAAGTCAGAACATAGTATCTATCTAATAATTAAACTGTCACAGGTACTGGAGCTAGCTGGAATCTTAATTGCATTCCAGTCATAGTTATACCCTACTGTGGGTCACAAATAGTTGGATAATCATTTGAAATACAGAAGCATCTTGACCATATCAAAGGTGCTTGATCATCTTTATAGTACCTATAGGGTAGGGCAGGGTTTGGGTGACTATAAATTAGTGATCAACACCACATTCAGGTTTGCTTGTGCTCTGACCAACCAACTGTTCCAGCCTTCCAAGTGCACCGAAGTGCCGTTGTATCCTAGGTGGAAGACTGGAGCCTGCTAAATCAGTGGATGGTTTCTTAGCCTCTAAACATCATAACTCACTGCTCTTGCACTCTAGTGATGTGAGAAAAATTAAAACTTGGGGATTATTGTAGCAGGGGAGAACAACTGTGTGAAAAGTTTTCCTCAGAGATCCCATTATCACAGGGTGAATCATAGTTCAGGTCAGTTCTCGCCATAGCAGCCATGAGACCTTCCTCTGGGAAATGAAGAGCTGAGGATTAAATGCATGGGGAAGCAGGGTACCAATCTTTGACTTAATGGGCATGAAAGCCTGAGGGCATTATACTGCAGTATGCCAGGCAGGATTTTGAGGTCAGGAGGTACTGTGATGGGACATTGCTCCCTGAGGATGCCCACAGTCCCCTTGGAGATCTCTTGGGTTTCTTTCCCTTGCACTTATAAACTGTTGAAAATACTTGAAAAGTGTTTCTTCATCCAAAAGAGAAACGCTCACCAAAAGTGGGAGTGTTTCACCATTTCATCCAAATGTCTGTCATCTGGTCTGTGCTTGTTTATTCATGTTAGTTAATGTCTGAAAGCAAGCACTGCTTATACTGCTTACAATCGGTCCTATCTTCTGAAAGCTGTCCTAAAACTTAATATTTTAGTTTTCTTGTTATTTCATCTTTCTAGAATCCTGCAATTCTTATCGTTGTCCCTGGTACCTTGCTGCTTCAGGCTTAAAGTGTCCTGCTGTTGATGTACGATGTACATATATACTTGGGTTGCGTTATGCTGCTGTTCACCTAAATAATATTGTACATTTTGAGGCAAATGACTTCAGAACAATGAGTGTTAAGCTAAAATCTGAAACTAGTGCTTTAAAAACAAAACATTAGGAGTCAGTGGCAATTCTGAGACATTTGTTGTTTTTGTCAAAACAGAAACTATCAAAGTGGATTATGCCCTTGGTAGAAAATTTTTTTTGGCAATTTGGTTCTTGCCAGCTCACCAGAAAGCTCTCAAATATAATCAGTTTTAAAACAAAAAAGCTTGAGAGGCAGAAGTCAGGGGCATCAGTGAGCACTTCCTAGAACAGCACTAAACAGTGTTGGTAGGAATTGCAAAATCTTGCATTAATTGGTCTACCAAGGCCCCAGCTAACTTGGTAGAGAAAAATTATTTTCATTAGGTGGGCATAGCACTTCATGAATACTTAAAAGGGAAAGTGAGCCTGTTCATAAACTGTAGGTTGGAACAGAAAGGCTGTCATTTCTGTAGCTGCAGAAGCTACAAAACCATCTGTGCCTGATGAGGTAATGTACACACTGGCTGAATACCAATACCGTCTAAGCTGCCAGTGTCCTTCCTTTGCAATGGCCACATTGACAGAAGTATCCATTGAAATTCTCCGTAGCTTGTACTTTTTAAAAACTGTATTATGAATGTGGAGCAGAGCGACACATCTGCCATCCTTGCTGATTGCTGACGTGTAAAAATAAAAGTCAAGAGGTGCATGGGCACTACCGACACGTTCTCTGGAAGTGCCACCCTGTCTAACTCAACATCAAGAGCAGGCCAAGCACAACTAGATGGATCTGCCCCACCGTTGCCCCATGCCAGTTATGCAGCAGTCAGAGTCATGCATGGTAACTGCTCATGTTATGACAGAGATGTGGAGATTTCTGGGAGGTGAAATTTTGAGGCCACTTGTGCCAAGTTCATTACTTGCTTAAGTTAACTGCCGAGCTGCAGATTTTTAGAACTGGACTGTCTTTGCTAATTTGATACTCTGACTCTTGGAGGAGACATAGATTTCCTGTCAAAGTTGGTATTATATATTCAGCAGAACTCACCTTTCTTTTGGACAATTCACAAATTCTTCTGTGCAAAACAATCTCTTCAAGGATGCCGTCATTTTATGCTATTACTAGCATGTTTTGGATGAAATATGTTTTAGGAAAAAAAAATAAATTACAAGCTGTCCCATACATTATCAGTTTGAAGAAGCAGAAGATCTCAACCAGACATGTACAGCCAACATAAAATGGGTCTATGTTGTTTGCCAATATACCTGCGAAGTTTTGATTGTACTTAAAGTCACTATCTGATCTTGGACGTGCAGATGTTCTGTTCAAGTGGAGGACTTTTAGCCATAGCAAAATGATTAAATACAAGTCCTGTAACTGAATACATCCTGAAATGTTCAGCTTGACATTGAATTTGCATTATGATGGTGCAAAATATTGCTCAGCAGTCTACAATGCAAAGACAAATCTTTTAACTGTACACAATTTACCCAAGGTCATTTCAGCATCTAACTGCAGGAAATATAAGCTACTTCCTCACAAGCAACAGTAGACTTATGAAAGCATATAAATCCAGTAGTCTAATGCAAATCTCTCTCCCTCAGAGTTCAGTGATGCAGGTTTTAATCCATACTTTGGGAAAGTTGTTGATTTTAATTGCAATATAATCTGCTTGTAATGAGCTTTAAGTCAAACAGTCAAAAAATAATAAACACAGTAGTTTATTTCAGAAAAATCCTGTTAAGTTAAAAAGGCCTGCCAGAATCTGTCTGCTTTCAAAGAAATTAAATTTTTCAAACAAATTATTTAGAATACAAACTGAAATAACAATGACTTTCTTGTTTTTCTGATTGCTTTCTTTTTTGTTATGAAATGTTTAGTTTTGATTTATGATATTGTACTATAACATGAGAACTGGGATGATAGATTTTTATATGCGGTATGTTTTTAATTATGAAGAGCAGTAATAAGCAGAAGTATTTTAAGAAGTTTATTATGATATTTATGACTAATGGAATTTTTATTCTTGAGTATTTTTAGTATCTGGAAGCTGAAGACAATTTTTTAAATCCTAGAATTTCTTTCAAATAAAACCTCTTCCTGTCACACTAGTTTAATCACAACCATTTCCTCCAGCATGAAAGTATTGAAAAGACTTCTGGCTTTAGTAGTATAGGGAGTAGGTTTTAGTCAAATCTTCTCCTGTACGTGCTCTTTTCAGCTCTGCATGCAGTAACTGAGGGCAAATTTACCAGCATCAGCCAAGACCTGGGATTTATAGCCCCATCTGTTTGTTATTTTCTAGTAGGCTATCTGGAATGTAGTGGAGGAAACTATACCAAACCACAACTCCTTTCCCCCCCCCTCACCATCACTGCAGCTTCAAAATAATAATCTGAAAATAATAATCCCACCTGGATGAAGCACATACTTTTTTACAGTGGTTGCTGCTATTGTCTAGGACTTTAAGATCCCCTGAACCAATATAAAGAAAAGTGGCAAAATGAATGGCAAATCCAGTAATGATTCACTGAAGCAAAAATTTCATATATTTCCTTTCTGTTTCAGTGGACTTTTGAGGGATTATAGATACATATTTTTAATTAAATTTTAATTAAATTTAATTTTTATAGAAGCATATTCTTGCCCCTACCATGAATAAGAGCTGTAGATATCAGATCCTTTGCATGAACAACCAAAAGTTTTTCTGTATCCTCCCTAGTCCTGTAAATTTGTATGCTTGTGCATTGCTTTTTTTCATACCAGGATAGCATGTCTTCAGCTGTATTATGCTACCTACGTGTTCTAGTCCCTCTTTCTCCCTAAATAGCAAGGATCATCTCATTTGTTTATATATTTAAAAGTTCAGAAACTGTGGCTTCTGGATGAAAATACTGTAATCTAATATAAGTTTCCCAAACAAATTTCAGATCCTGTCCATGCTGCCATAAACCAGTGCACAAATAACTAGAATTGCTCACTGATAATATTAAGGACTTTTAGTAGTTTGCCTGTGTGGTGGATAGTGACTTTTTGGCTTGTTTGTTCTGTAATTGCACTGTGAGTTACATCCCTCTGACAAGGAGGTGACTAGGCAGCAGAGAAAATATTTACTGTTTTTCCTTGCTCAGCTGCTGCACCTTCAGCCCACTGAGGCCTCTCGTAGGAGGAGTTTGCTCTTCCCTCAAGACCAGCTTTTTGTGGCTGGTGGGAGAAGCTTGTGGAGTAGAGGGCTGGTCAGGGAGACTCAGCCAGCAGCCTGTCAGAGACTGAGATCATGGTGCAAAAAGCAAAGTCTGTCTTGGCAGAAATGGAAAAAGGATGACTTCTTGGGAACTCATGATGAAGCGTTAAACATCACCCAACTAAAGGCTGGGCTGGATCAAGCCTGGCTGCAAGGACGTAATGGACAGGGAAGAGATTTATTTCCATGTCCCTTTTATTTTTTACTGTGACTTATTGTGGGTTCTTCCTAACTGCTCTGGCATTTTATAAGCTCTTTTGGAGTCTCAGGGAGTACTTGTGGTTAAGGAGAGAAATATGAGTAGAGCCACTTAAGAGCTCTTACCTGCTTCTGCCATTGTGCTGTGTTTCTGTGGCTGGATTTGCAGCAGCGTCTGATGCAGAAGAAGTGCCCATGTACTGTTAAAAATTTACCCACTGGTGTGTGCTGAAGGGCTTGCATGGTATGAGACAGTGTCAGCCCTGAGAGGACATCCATCTACCACCCTCTCCCAATCCCACAGACTTGTCAAAACCATTCCCTGTGGCTTACCTGGATTTTTTTTTTTTTCTGACTGAAACAAGAAACGCTCTTCCAAACAGCTCTGCCAGAAAAGTAGCACCTTCCCAATTTGGTAGCAGCTGTCAGAGATGGTGGCAAGCAGCTGAGAGTCCTAGGTGAAATACGGTCTCTCTACTATCTGATAGCTGAAGCTGGAAGAGGATTGATGCTAGTGATGCACCATAAAGCATATACATCAGGGTAGAAGCTGCCTGAGTATTTCCAAAACATCTGCAAATTAAATACTGGTGTGAAACAAAAGCATGTCTGGATCATGGAGTTCTCAACATATTTTGACTGTTCCTGTGTAGACGGTGACTAGGACTAGTGTGAGTATGAAACAGGTGCAGAGCAAGAGATGGCCTGCCACGATGCTGCAAGTTTGGTCTGAAGCAAAACGCTGTGCTTGTGCACTATGGCTGACTCTGTTGTTTATTGTCAGGCCCTGCACTTCCATGTGCAATCAACTCACTCAAACTTAAATAAAATATTAAAATGAGTGGTTAATAAGTCATTAAGTGTTGACTTAGCAGAATCTTTCAACTTGCCCATTTTAACAAACTGTCAAACTGATGTTCCTGGGTTTGACACCTTGATGACAAGTAATTCTGAAAGATAGATGTCTGAGTCCAGGGACCTTGGTGCACTTAAGTTTCTGCCTGTGTGTTATAAATATAGAAATTCCCAGTACTAAATAGCTCTAATGTGATATGCTGCAGAAATGAAATCACCTCAATGCACACAACTCTAGTTCCTTGATGTCAGGGGATCTGCATGGACGTAGCTGCAGGGCAAACTTTAGATGTAGGCGAAGTCTAGAGTTGCCCAGGGCAGTGGGCTGCCTTCCTTGCCTTAGCTGGGACATGGAGGGATGGCTGCCTGAGCAGCATCACATCCCTTCCCACCGCTGCTCGGGAAGGGCTTGGCATGGTGTGTGGAGCAGGGTGTGCCTGCAGTGCCAGTTCCTTCTCCCCTTGCACACAGCTGGCAAGGACAGAGGAGACTTTTCCCCTCTCAGGAAGGGGCAGGTGGGGGAAGAAGGTTGAGGTAGGGGAGGATTCCATGTCTGGAAATGGTCAGGGGAGGAAAAAGGGGTCCATAAGAGAAGCTGGGCTGTGGGAAACAAGAAAAGATACTTTTGTTCTGCTTGCACCCATAAATCTTTGGCATTCTTTATCCTTCTGGGACAGTTTACAGAGTTCAGTGTGTTTAGTCTTGAAGACACAATAACAAGGTGTCTTTCATTAAGGAGGTACGCAGTGCAGAGGGAAAAGTGCTGAAAATTAAAGAGCTTTTCTGTTTGTTAGAGAAGGATCTCTCTGCACCACAGAATGAATGTGTGATGGCAGCGTGTGTTGACACTCCTGCACTAGAGTTGACTGGCTGGGGCAGGTTTGGTTATGATTAAAGACATGTTGGCATGAGTTGTGACACGTGCTAGCAACTACAACACAAACCTTCCAGATACCAACTGCTAGCAAAAAACTGGAGTACATTTAATGTTTGTGCCACCTTTTTAATGGTATAGATGTGTCAGGCAGTGTACCAGAGAGTTGCCTCCAGTTTCTATCAATTTGTCTAGAAAAAAATTACTGCCAGACCTTATAAACTTTGCCTGGGTATATTGTAAGATAACCAAAAGCTGCCGTCTAGAAGTCAGATACCAAAGAAAACCAAACATAAGGGATGCGTTTTAATTAACTGCTGCAGTGATTTATTGAAGAAAGCGATTCGTTGATCCCTGGTTTCTTGAAATCAGAATTTGTTTTCTAAGAGGGGTGCTTATAATTCAATTACATTTCACTGCTTTTAGTATAGAAATTGCTGTGGAGCAATTCCATGTACTCTCAAGCAGATCTGGTTAGGTGATTGCCAGAGTTCTTCCTGCCCTTAACAGTCTTTGGATATCTCTGTGTGCCTTTGAACATCCTGCTTTTTCTTGGGATAAGAATTGTTAACACCCGATCATGTATTTCTGGCTAAATTTAAAAGATAAAGGATGGCATGTGTAATGTATTTTATTTTAAGTCTTTTTGTTCACTTTCTGTTGTAGAGACAGGTAAAGTTCTTGTTGTAGAGGCAGGTAAAGGTAAAATGAGTTCAGCTTCTCAGTTAAAACTGGAAATTTTTTGATGTCTCTGCATCAAGAATATGTCTTTCTAATGCAGCTAGGGTAGTGTAAATAGGTGTGGATGTCTAGAAAAAAAGATGCTAGTAACTGGCTGATGGTGTCATCTAGACTTAGCCAGAGCAATCTCTGGTGTTTGTGTTGTTGAAACAGTTGATATGGTTTCACTAGTATTTTTTTTCTCATTCTGTTTCCTGCAGAGTGATGCCAATTGTAGGTTAAGTGGCTAGGACAGAGGATGTATTAATTCAACTTTATTGAGCAGAGGTTGCTGTTACTCAAACCATTTCTTTCGTATGCATTTCTTCAATTATGTTATCACTGTAAGTTTTCTTATTGATTAGCTTAGGATGAGTAATTTCCCTGTAGACTATAGGAGCCACTGTGTAATGAATATATCTGGAATTAAAAAAAATAAGTATTCAGGGAAAGTTTCTATACTAGATATTGTCCAGAATAAAATATAGGAATTATGTATTACATATATATCTGTTGGTCAGCTTATAACAAATAATAAAAAAATATTTTTATCACGTCCTGTCATTCTTATCTGCATAAGTTTGCTTAAAATAATATGTTTGTCTCTGTATGCTCTAAATAAGCTTGGCTTTTTTGAGGTGAACTCTTTTTTGCTGAACTGAAACAAAAAATAGAAAGTTTTCTTTAATTTGTTCTTATAAAAACAAGAATTCAAATTATTTTTATATTAATCTGTGAAAAAAAGATCTGGATTTGGGTGGATATGAGAAAAGAGCAGCCTGCTGTATTTTACTTATGCTCTATGAGAGTTGCATATGGATTTGCTAATAGGTAGGTTTGATTTTTTTGGGTCACATGGATTGCCTTTTCATGAATTCTGTGTTGCATTTTTGGGTTGAGTGAGCCTGCAGAGGTTTTCAAATCTGTGACTGGAAGCTTTTCCAAACTGTTTTGCTCTCAGCTGGAGAAAATTGTGCAACGTTATTACAGAGTCTTACTGGCAGGGCATTTTGGTCAGTACAGCATGATTTTCTTCTACTTTTAAAGATCATTTTTCACCAGATGGGAGCATACTTGTCATTTGAATCTTTCTAGCTCTTTTTGAAATTCTGAGGGAGCTAATAGACAGACTCAGGGATTAACATGAATTTGGTTAGCTATTAGAGACTTCCGCTTTTAGCCTTCTCCCAGCCCTCTCTGTCAGTATCTCCAGGTCATCTCTGTACACGATTAGGGGCATGTTCAAGCTGTTTGGCCGCCTGCGTGGCTGGGAAGCAGTTTGGCTGCCCAGACGTGTGCAGGAGGTGAAGGCTACTGTGTAGTGGACCGTGACCTGGAGGAGTTAATACATCTAACAAAGTGAAAACAGCTGATACTGGAAATGCAGTTTAACAGCCATTGCCTTGTATGACCAATGGATGCTGCTGTATCTCCATTGCATGACTAGAGCCCAATATATTGAGAGGTGTCATCTCCCTTGCAGTTTTGCACTGCTGAAGTTCTGAATAGTGAGAGAGTTTGGTGTGAGGAGGTAGAATAGTGCTGCTATGGGCATCACATGCAGCTGTATTAGGGCTCATTGCTCATCACTGCGGGTTGTGCTGGTATCAGCTGTGGCTGTGGTTTAGCAACTGAATATCTGCTGTTGGCATCCTTTGCTATTCTGCTTTCTGTCCTCACCCAGCTCCCTGTATAGGCACTATAGCACAATCCTCCAGATCCCTTCAGTGGGATTGAGGGAAATTTTAGAGGGTTTCTGAGATAGGATATAAGGTAAAGGTCTTTCCATTTACCTCTGAAGCACAACTGTTTTGCTGTGTATTTTCAAAATGAAGATGAAGTTGAATGGGTTGGCATTATACTTAGCACATCGACAGCTTTCACTTGAAAGCTTGAAAATTTACTGTGCTGCACATCTCAGCCTCTTATCTCCCTTACTGCTTAGTAACTGTTCTGTTAGTGCATTACCAGACAAATGGGGTTCAGAGTACTTGTGATCTTAACCATGTGGGGAAACGTATTTTATATATCAAAAATATCTCAATGGATTTTCTTATAATAGTCACCATTTAGAAGAAACTAGAATTAGAAATTGTCATCTAGAAATAAATCTGCCTTCTCCCCAAATCATTTGGAGTAATTCAGTATAGAAGAAACCACTTTGTCACCATAGTTTCACAAACAAAAAAGACCATATTTATAATATATAGTTGTAAAAACAAGAGTTGACAACTAAGGAAGAAGTCCTGTGCTGATAATGTAGATGGGAGCTTATAGCCAACAACCTCAGTCTGACTTTGTAAATCAGTTTGTGTATACCATCTCCTTTACTGTTAATGAGCTCTGATAGCTTCAGAGTCAGCAACAAATAAGTTTCACGTATATTTACATACTGCAGATTTTTTATAACTATAGCTGTGACTCTGTTTATTTAGCTGGCACTTGTTTATATAATAAATGCCAAATGTGTTCTCAGGTTACTGAGTGTTACAGTCATGTGTCAAACATTGCACAAGCTTTGTACTCAACTAGAGGATGTGTAGTGCAGTCTGTTAGTATGCTTTGGACTCTGCTGGAGAGAAAGCATCCCTAATTTATTGTTTGGCCACTGAAATGTTAGTGTTACAGTGCTTTGCTGCTGACCTGTTCTGATATTATGCTGTATTTGTTACAGTGATCTAGAGATGTCTGGGTGGGTGGAAATGCTGACACTTAGAAAGCAGCTGGGGCTCTTACGGAGAAAATAATAGGGTAAAAATGTAAAGTCAAGAGGGAGTTTGGATTATGCTGGTGAACAAGTATATGGGATTTAGACTGTGTATTGATTCCATGAAGCTCAAGTGCTGCTTCTTTCCAGTATATGGTTTTTGGCGTCTGTCTTGAAATAGATGGGCTGCTCTTTGTGTTATGCCATCCCAGTCGTGTTACCAGAGGCATAGATTGTACTTCTGTGTAACTGCTGCAAGATTAAGGTCTGCGTTTATGGCCTATGATTCCTGAAGTGAATGTGTTAAAGTGTGCTTTGCTTGAGTTTGCACTGCCTGTGTAAAAGCCTAGTGTGTGCAAAAGTAAACATGAACTTAAGGAAATGTTTGGGGTTTTTTTTGGTTTTTTTTTTTTTTTTTTTTGTTTTTTTTTTTTTTTATACCTTGGCATATTACAAGCAACTCATAAATGCAATGATGATCTTTCTACATGTTGACCTGTAAACATATGATATCTGAGAAGCAAGATTTAATTGTTAATTTGGACCTGTCAAGAGTTGAAAGTTTGTGCAGGCCAAATTCTGTGTTCATATAATTGTGAGAAAGATGTTTGCATTTTCTGAAACCATAAGATCAGTTTGGCCATGCAGTAAGAGTCATTTAACAGTGCTGCTGCTAACTCCTGCAGTGGCCACAATCTCTTTCCATTGTCGTGTTGACTCTGCAAACGGATAAAAATATTCTTAGCAGGGTATTTTTAAAGTTACGCAGTAATTAGTTTTTAGAGAGTATTGCCATCTCTTTGGACTTAAAGTAAATATGTACTGGCTGGCTATATGAAAAATAATGTGAAAGAGAGAGTGTTAGTGATCTTGGTCATCCTAAAGGACATTTCTGCATCTGTTGCACACTGAGACTCAGGTGTGTATGAGTAGGCAGCTTCTAGGATATGAGAGGGAAAAATTGGAATAATGGAATATGATGCCCAGATCCTTAAAAGTCAGTGAGACCTTCCGTGTGTCCCCTCCCACTGCCTCTGTCTTGAGGTTCCCTTTCCCTAAAGGGGCCTGGATGAAAAGGCAGCTTTTCTTTAAAATGTCACACATTCACATAGCTGATCTTTCAGTAAACCCAAACTACTGAAATGCAGAGGGAAAGGTGTGAAACTAAACCCATCCAGACTGATCCTAGCCAAAAGCTGGGGTGTTTGATGACTTCTGAGATTCTATAACCCCGTTATAAATCTCTCAGTTGCACAGAAGTCCACCTATGTTGAAGGAGGAGACCAGAGCACAGTCTTGACACTCCTGTGTTTATGGGTCACTCCCCCTTTTTTCAGCAAGTTTTTTGAGCTTTTCTCTTTGCCTTTTTTTTTTATTTAATTAAATCAGATCTGAGACCTTGTCCTCCCCTGTGATATGCAAACTGTTTTGCCTGAGTATGGAGAACGGTGCTCTAGGTGAGGGCAGCCCTGTTCTGTTAATGGAAATTGGGGAAGATGCTATTTTCCCTAAATTTCATCTGAGTGGTGTATCTGTCCAGAGACACCACAGACTCCTAGCAATGGTGAATGTGCTATGCAATAAAAACGGGGTCTCGTGTCTTTTTACAAAGGTATAGGGATTTGTAAAAACTGTGTTTTGCTGGTCACTCGATGAAGAGGGGGCTTGTTGCTGTGCCTTGTGAACACTGGCTCGCATTACATGCTTCATAACCATCCCACCTAGTTTGTGGGATCCATGTCTTCCCTGCATTAGAAAGATGGGAGAGTTTTCTGGAGTTGTAGATTACTTACAAAACAACTCTCAAAACAATAAATTTAACACCAGCCAGCCAAGAATAAATAATCTCTTTGGGCTGCTTGCTAAAGGATTGTGTGCTATTCCAGGCATACTTGTAGCTATTATTAATAATAATCACAGTATCACAACTGTCAGTGGTTACAGCAGTACCCACAACCTGGAATTTCTCATTCTCGTTGAGAAGATTAAAGGAGCTTTTGTTTAGTTTGTATTTATCTATTGTGAAAAGAGGGAGAGGAATGAAAAGCAGCATGGATCTGTGTAATCCTGGAATGGCAAACAGGAACTCTTCCCCTCTGGACACTCCAGTGGCTTTGTTTTGACCTTGGGAGAACAGTCTTGTGAAACAGGTAGGGACTGGCAAAGCCGTCTCCTCTGCTAGTCAAGGTCCAGTTTTGTTGTATGTCCAAAGTCCAGCTGGCTGTTATAAGCAGCTGCAATACAAAGTTCCCCCAAATTGCTGTTTAGTGCTTTCAAGCCTTGTATTTAGTGTAAAACAGGAGCTGTGGGAAAGGGAGGGTTGGTGTTTATTTGTACAGAATTTTCTGCTGGTTTTCCAGCAATGAGCATACTTGGGGCTTAAACTAAGCAAATCTGTATGCAATCCCACACCATAACACTGACAAAAGTCTTTAGGCCATTCTGTCAATACAGTTCTCATCAACCAGCACCACTTTTCTTGATGATGTTCAAACAAAGCTATTCACATGTGGGGCCTTCAGCTGGGAAAACAACAACAATAAAGCAGGTTAAAAAAATGTTTGTTCATTTTTTAGTTAGGAAGGTGGAAAGGATGAGAGGTATTGAAGTATTATGGGTTGGCAGAAACTCAGCAGGAACCTCTGGAAGGAAGAGAGGAGAGTGTGGATTGAAGAAACTGGAGCCCTGAGGGCAATCCTCTAAAAATATATTAGAATAGCACTGTCAGTAATACTATTCTCAAGATACATGAGTCCCGCACTCTTAATTGAAAAGTGCCAGGGGTAAGGTGCTCACCTTGAAACTCATTATCTACTTAAAATAATTTCTTTCATTTGCTACTGCTGAGAACTTGTTTTAGACTGAAGTAAGAGAGAGAGCCTGAAATACCGTTTTCTTGTTGCTCTGAGAGAGCTCTCGCAATGGAATGATGGAGTCTGGCTAATAAACCTGGTTTATTTAGGATCCTTATTTATGATTTATCAATTGTTTAGTGCCTCTGAGTTTTGATAGTATCCCCCTCTCACGCTACAATATGGGAGGGTTAATTATAGCCCTAGTTTGAAGTACCTGTGTGTATGATATGTATGTATGTATTTATCATTACTTGATCTTCAGGCACTGCTGTGGTTCAGGGGCTGCATTAATTACAGACCTTACCCTGAAGTGGTTGTGGTCTAACTTAAACAAAAGAAGCAGAAAGAGAGACTGGGAACAGAAGCAGAAAAAATTCAGTGACTGATGTAAAGTCATGGGAAGAATCTTACGCACACACACACAATTTATTGAATATGATTATTGATTACTACATTTTTTTCCTTGATGATTATAAAATGAGAGAAGATTTCGTGCTATAATTAGGAATCTAATATCCTTTTCCTAAAGTTTAGTGCAAAAAGTTGAAAAACTAGGAAAAAAAACCCAAACAGGACAATTTACTAGCAGGACAGATAAAAATCTCTTTTCTGTCAGTTGAAAGATCAAGCGCAGGGGAGGTAGTCAGTATCCTTGATAATTCATACCAATCTGCTGCAGAGGTGGAGAGAGAGAAAGAGAAATTGAAGACTGGGAGGGGCAGTAGGGTGTTGCAGCTTTAAGGGCTACTTTACCTATGTCCAGGGCTCACATTTAATTCAGAGATCAGCACTGCAATTTGCAAAATCAATGTCTCTCTTCCCGATTCACCTTCAGACTCATAGGCACGTCTTCATTAGTCCTGTGATTCAGGAATGTCAGCCATAGATATCTGGAGACACCCACTGTATCACAAACATAGTATTGCTGTAATTTATTCTGGGATCTATTTGCATAGTTATTTTAGCTCATTGCTCACTCAGCTCCTGTTTTGACTAAGTGATCCATCTCTTGCTTTCCGGCTTCCTTACACTGCGAGGAGCAGCATCTCTCACCTAACAGGTTGCTATTGAGAGTGGCAAAGTACTTGGCTCGCTCAAACTGATACTTCACGCTTCCCGTGCTGTAGCAACAGGAATTAGTCTTGCCCTTTCTTGCCTTCCCTTCAGATTTGCCAGAATGCAGAAAGGTAACTGCCCCAGCAAGCCTGGTGGCTGGTAAGGCAGGTTACTCCATGCTTGTTGGGCGTCCCAGAACCTGACCTCACCCAGCCGTGAGCTCAGCAAGCTTGAGGGCTGTGGCAAACCAGCGAAGGCTGAGCATCTTTGGTGGTTGGTTTTGTTTTTTTATTTTTAACACCCCTGTTGCTTATGCTAGGAGATTAACAGCAACACTCAAAAGCTGAAGCAGATGGAGTGGCTTGCTGTTCCATCTAGCTTTTCCCGTGTTTTGTTTCAGTATTTAAGCTACAAATCCAAAGTATTACTTTTTTCCCCCTCTACCCTTTGTCTCGTTGGTGTTATATGGTGTTGTAGGGTCTGACCATGCAATTCAAACCAAGAAAAAACCTGACTCATTCTGGGAGGGAGCAGGAGGATGGCTGCTTGATTTTACCAGTGTGAGCTTCAGTCTGGACTTCATCAGTCCTTAGTCCTGTCAGCCTGAGACAGAAGGGACCATGCAGTTCTTTTAGGAATACAAAAGTCATGTAATCCATCATCTGAATAGCAGACATTGGGCTGCTGGAAAGTGTTGATTATTGGTCCAGAACTTACTAAATTCAATGGCAGTGTTTCTTCCACTCCAGCAATCCTTGCATCGTGGTCCTCACTGTATCAGCACATTTTGGGGGCAAAGCCTGCCCCGACACTGAATTACAGGTCTTGGTCCAGTACGTTTCTGGAATTGTGTGGTTCATTTCTTCACAACTGATGACACTTCTTCATTGTCCTTGAGACTTGCATGATAGGATGAAGTTATTCTTTAAAGGCCACTTTCATGAGCAACTTAGAATCATAGAAACTTCAAGCTATGCTTGCTAAAAGTTACCATTCAAGTCTGTGTTCTACTTTATGCTTCAAAATCAGCCCTTGGTGTGTCCTTTGAAATGTGTTTTTTATGCAGAAATTTCTAATATTCTTAAAAGCTGGCAAGCAGTCCTGGAAAGACCTGATTTTGTGGGACATAGTGCTACATCAAGTAAGTGCTGAAGAAACTTTCAGGTGCTTTCTATGTTCCTTCTTGGAACAACTGCTCCTTGTAGTTTGGCTCTTCTATATTCAGGTTATGTGTTTCTTTAGTTTTATGCCTGTCAAAATGTTTTGTGCATTTTTTCTGCAAAACAAAACAATTTAATGTTCTTAAATATTTAAATAAATTTCTCTGTGCTTGCTTCCAAGGGAATGAAGGTGAATAAGTCTTCACAGCACTGATGTGTGAGTAGAGCATAGAGCATTGCCTATTCAGCAAAGAGTGGCTGGAGCAAGGACTATCTTAGGTGCTTGCTGGGCTGTGCAGAGGCAGGGCTTGTCTGTCAGGTGTGACAGACTTTAACAATAAGATGCACGGTGGTATGTTGGTGTTGCACAGCGACACACTGTCTGTGTGGGCATAAGAAATCCAATGCAAAGTGAGCTGCAGAGAAGCTACATCCCTGCCATTTCTTAGCTAGTAAGCTTTATCTTTAAGGTTATGCTACGTCTGTAAGGAATGTGCCAGTGGTCAGACATGTAACAGGACTAAAGACTGAATATTGAATATGTCTGTGTAGTTGGGTGCAGACAGATATGTATTTTGCCCACGCTTAAAGCTGACTTTGTGCTGGTGTGGAGGTTTGGCAGCTGCAGTAGTTTGGTGTTGTGCCTGAGATAATAGATCTGCCTCAGCAAGGCTTATTACTGCTGGTACAGTGCCATAGCAATGCAGCCATATGGACCCTGGATTGGAGCTGCCTTGCCTCAATTAGGAGCACGCAGAGAGGGAGATTGCATGTGTCTGTGCTGGTCTGCATATGCGTGCCCTCTGATCTCCCAAGCTGCGCCCTGTGTATTCATCAGAGAGCGCTGCTCTCCAGTTGCTGTGTCATTCCCCTGGCTCTGGTGTGGGACACGCTGCTCTCCAGCTCATGCTGGGGTGCCCACACTAGGAAATGCATTTCCATCCTATTGCCAAAACACCTCAAGAACACTCAACCTAATAAGGTATATAAAAAGTCGCCTGAATTAAATTTACCCTCTCCATCTAGTTTGTCTGCTTTAAAAAAAACAAAAAAGGAAAAGAAAGATAGATCAATTTAGGAGCATGAAGAATGCAAGAATAGCACTAAATCCCATGCTGTTACTACTTTAAACATGCTAATTTCAGTCACTATACAGTGAAAATAAAAATGACAGAATCATCAATTTACATTTCAAATTATAGTAATTATTTTCTTCTGTCATTAAAGAGAAAGGTTAAAAGGTTTGACCAGAGGTATTTATAAGGAATCTCACATGGCTTTAGTGGAATAATAGGAATGTGGCTGATACAGTTTTCAAATTATATATTTTACCTTGGGGTGAGCAGCATGAGAAAGGGAGCAGCAGGGAACTGAAGGAGTGAAACTTATCAATACTCATCTGCGGAGGTGAAGAACAAACGTTCATTTAGTCTCACACACTTTTGACTACTCATCCCAGGTTCTAGGGGCTGGTGGGCTGGGGCACATCCTATTTTCAGGCTCGTGATAAGCAGCTGTTTCCTCGGTGAATTCATTTCTGAAAGTGAGATAATCCGATTTGAATGGAGCTGCGGGCACCCACTCATTCTGCCAAGTGAGGGGGAAAAAAAGGGGGGAAAAGAAAGATTTTTCTCTGCTTCTTCCTTTGCACTTTGTCATGATTCAAGGACAGATAAAAATCTTGGCCTTGTTTCTTTCCTTTTTGTTTGTGGCCCTTGATAGCTTGGATAGCTTTGTGGTTAGTTGTGCTAGAAATTACAAACTCACTTAATTCTCCTTTGTGTAATTCTTGAATCTGTCAAACTGAGGTTGTGCCAACACACAGGATTTTGATTCTAATTCAGCAAGGAATGTAAAATGTAAGCGTTTGATTTAAAGCATCTTTTAAGCCTACCTGCATTCAGCAGAGCTCTCAAGCTGTTTGTATTGAGGACTTGCAGTGCCCGAGTGCACAAAACTCCTCGGGTTATTGAGGTTTTATGGGCATCTGTGCACTGTACATCTCCAGGAGTCCGTCTCTTATTTATCAGGTGTCACAGTTGTTCAGCAATTTCACAGTACATTTTTGAAAGTTTTTCACCTTCACTTTAGAAGAAAAGATGCCTTTATATTTCACTGAGTTTCCTCCTAACCCCCTTCTCTATTTTTACATTTTCTCAAATTGTCGCAATATGCTAGAACATGGATGAATCTTTCTCTGGGCGCAGATGTCTCTTCTGAGCTGCCTGAGGAGTACGGTGTGCAAACCACATTGCTCTTTCATCAGCCTCCCTCAGGCCCTGATCCATCAGAGGCGAATCAACAGTCACTGAGTTGTCATGTTTTCTCCTCTCTTCACTTCCACACAGTGCTGGGCACGAATGTAAGCTGAGGTATGAGTCTCTAAGCCTTGCGTGGCATGAACCTGGAAATATCCAGGGAAGGGAGGAACAGGTATGGATGTGGTGCTGAAGAATGGACCAGAGGCAGCAGGGCTTTCTGGAAGACAGGCAGAAGAAATTCCTTCTATATATATTATTATTATTATTTAAATTTTCTGAGGGAGGGAACAGGTACGTACCTAGTGGCTCGGAAGGTTTTTTGGCTTCCCAGACAGGCTGCAGCAGAGAAGAGCAGAAGGCAGGGGTGGCAGCTGGCTGGGCTCAGCTGGAGTAGACTGAGAACAGAAGGAGCATGAGATTGAGGAGCGCTGACAAAATATTGATGCCCAGTCTGGGGAATGCACGTTCTGACAAAGAAAAGGGTTTGAAAAAGTTCATATCTAACACCTGGTTTAATTGTATGATAACTTGCTGAAGAGGGACAGTAACTGCATCAAGACCCACCTAAGACAGGCTCTGCCAAGTGACCCGCAGAGATTTGCTCCTCCAGAAACTCATTTTGTGGGGGGTAGTCTAGGTTATCCTGAAGGCACTGTGCTTAT
>VZRU01008620.1:631634-644017 GCA_013398155.1 Pedionomus torquatus
ATTGATGCCCAGTCTGGGGAATGCACGTTCTGACAAAGAAAAGGGTTTGAAAAAGTTCATATCTAACACCTGGTTTAATTGTATGATAACTTGCTGAAGAGGGACAGTAACTGCATCAAGACCCACCTAAGACAGGCTCTGCCAAGTGACCCGCAGAGATTTGCTCCTCCAGAAACTCATTTTGTGGGGGGTAGTCTAGGTTATCCTGAAGGCACTGTGCTTATTGGTGCTTCCTCACTGTGCTGGCAGCCTTATAGAATCACAGAATCATGGAATGGTTAGAGTTGGAACGGACCTTGAAGATCATCATGTTCCAACCCCCCTGCCATGGGCAGGGACACCTCCCACTAGACCAGGTTGCTCAAAGCCCTATCAAGCCTGGCCTTAACTACTTCCAGGAATGGGGCATACACAACCTCCCTGGGCAACCTGTTCCAGTGCCTCACCACCCTCACAGTAAAGAATTTTTTCCTAATATCCAATCTAAATCTCCTCTCTTCCAGTTTAAAACTATTGCCCCTTTTCCTATCACTACACCTTGTCAGAGCCTTTGTGGCTATCACTCCTGAATAACTTTTATCTCTCTAATTTTAATGTTATAAGCTCTAGTCTGTCATAGACACTTTTTTTTTTTTTTTTTTTTTTCATTTTAAGAAAACTAACATTCCACCCTCTCTGCAGCTGTATACAGTATGTTTACCATTAGATAACAACCTCCTTAAGGCAGGATTCACCCAAGCCTGTATGTCTGTAAAATTATATCCCAGCCTCCCTAGAACACGGCTCCACTATGAAAAAGAAGTTACCTCAATAATATGAACTCATGTCAGGAACAGTGAGTCTCTACACTGTAAAAATATATTTGTACTGCCTGCTTAGATAAGGGAGCGTATGCTTTAGCAAGAGTAGCATTTCTGAGTTTAGAAATATGCTTATTTTTTGTATCTGTATTTATTGGATGTAATTGATGAATCCTCTGTCTGGGCACTTCTTCTGGCACTGTGAATGTGCCAGACTTCATGGTAGTAGGTCAGGTCTCTCCCAACTCTAACTCCTGTCATACAAAGGCTTCACGTAGATGCTTTTGTAAGTTGTGTAGCAGTGGCAGTCCAAAGGTTAAATGGCTGCCTTTCAGCTTCTGCTCAGCAGAGATATGGGATTAGGTTTTCTCAGTGGGTCTCTAGGTACTCGTAAATCAGAGAGTTTCCTTGCTATGATTTCTTCCTTTTTCTGTAATCTTTCCAGGGAAGCAAGTGACCTCTTCTCACTGGGATAGTGCAGATGATGATATTTTTCCCTGTAGCAAGCCACATAAATTTTTTATTCTGTTCTTAGAGGGTTATTCTTGGGGGGTTAAAAAAAATCCAAATGCCATCTCATGAGAGAGAAAAGTGATAACTCACTGCTAATAGATTTATGAGAAGATCTTTGTTGCTCTCCATGTACTGGTGGCCCACGTGTGCCTTTGATTCATTTGTCTGAACCCCTAATCCCAGCATGATTTCTCCATTTAATTCCTAAATTTCCTTCTGAAAATACCAGAACTGCTTTTTGTCTAGTATAAAAGATTTTGGAGTTTGTGTGTGCAGGAAGGAACATAGCAAAAGAACACTGAATAAAATGTCCGCCTTGAGCCAGAAAGTTGGTCTGACTGTTATGTGCTGGGTGGTCTGGCTACACTTCTTTTATTACACTCCAGTGTAAATATTAGCAGATTTAATACTTAATAGTTTATAGCTATGCTTCTTACAAGGCATTTCTCAGTTTCTGTCCATGGGTGGTATTAGTGTGTAATACACTGAGTCCAGCCAACTTACATGTGATTTTTAATTTTTTTTAATTTTTTTTAAATACATTTAGCCCATCCCTTCCTCTCAGAACATTACTAAGAAGTAATGGTGATGTCTATGATACTAGAAGGAGATTCGGAAAAGGAATATTGCTTCTTTGCCAGATGTATCTGGAAGTCAGAACAGAGAGCAGAACTCGATTGGAAATATGTTTGCAGTCTTAAGTTTGAGCCTGAGAAAAGTCTCTAAGGCTCCGGGTGAATGGCCCCTCAGGTAATAGAAGATGTACCATTTACAGCTGAGAGACTGAGGGAAAGAGGACTGCAGCCTGAGAGCTTACCATGGAGGTGGCTGGGCGTACGGGTGGTTCCGTGACGGAGTTTTGCAGACTTTTATTGCAGTAGTGTGTGCTCATATTTGACAGTTAAAACCTACCTGGAAGTACAGTCTGGCATGGCCCAGGATTGTCCCAGGTTCTGCAAACTGGAAATTCTCTGATGGGGTAAATTTTTTGTCGGGAAAAAACAAATTTATCAAGTCTGATGTGTTTCACAGAAATTTGCCAGTTTTCAGGAGCTTCTGACAAAACACATACAGGAATTATTGGGAATGAACCCAGTTTTCTGCCATGAAAATTGGTGCATTGCTCTGGAGTAGGGGGTTCTGGAGTCCCCAGTGGTGGTATTGACTGCTCTTTGAGTGCCAACAGTGTCTGTGTGGTTCCCACTGTTTTGGTTGCTCAAGAGTTTTCAAGATCTAGAGGTATTACTCTAGGCAATCTGCTCTAGGACTTCCATGTCCCTGTTCCAGCCCAAGGTGGCCCATGCATTACTGATGGAAGACCTCTCGGAGATCCCAGGTGTCCACTCTGCTGAAGGGGAATGAGCCTGCACAAATTTAGATGGTGCTTTGGAAATCTGATGGGCAATCTGTTGGGGCTATTATTTTGCATTCAGTGACTAAAAGTTTACTTGTCTGGGTCTGGGAGCAGAGTATAACCCGGAGGGATCAACTGAGTTGCAGGAGGGGTGATGGGAAGGCTGTCACGAGTCAGCAGGTTCCTACCAAAATACAAGATGGGTATGACCCACCCCGAAGTTACCAAGGCTGGAAAGGAAGGGACATGAGCCAGCGTTTATCACTTGTTGGATGGAATTGAAAGGTGCCTTGGCGTAACATCCAAAGGCAATGCAGGTTGCCTTTAAAAGGAGAGGAAACAATGGGCATGATGGTAAATCATGCCATGGCTCTTCTGATCTGAGGCAGCCCAGGGTCACTTAGCTGAAATCATTGTTGAATGCCAGAAATATTGTATTATAAGTAACAGATTGCAGAATTAACAATATTTGCTGAACAATTCAGAGAATGATTCTTTTAAGATTTTTTATGCTACTTTTGTGGCTTAAAGAAAGAACAAAACAACACCTTTCTGAGAACTAAAGATAATTATTATTTAAGGCATAAAAATTTGTGTGCACTGATCCTTTCATGTAACAGGAACTTTAAAAAAAAAAGGTCACAGCCCTCGGTGCCAATTTAGCAGCTCTCAAACTGAAAGCTGTGTTAATCCAGAGAAAAAGAGAAAGCAGATCAGCTTTCTCGAGCTTTAATATAGCACACTGCTGTCAGACAAGTAAATTGATCTTAGAAAGGAAGGAATAACAGAATCTGAAATTGCAATAAAAAATAAGATGTGATCATAAAACACAACATAAAAACATATGTTTAATGCATTTTTATTTTTTATTTTCCATTTAGTGTTGTGATTATGCTATAGCTAACAGCAGCCATTACACAAATCAGTGGCAGACAGGCTGAAATACTGTTTCAATTACCCTGCTCACAGCAGCTCACCCCAGCCCAACTATAAATAACTATCAGATCCTACATTGCTTCATGGATTAAGATTAAAGATATGCAGATAATTTAAACCCTTAACATACACTCCTCCACTGCAGAATGTATTTTGGAGCCAATTGCTTGTGTCCCCCAAAACAGCATGTGCTGCTGGGAGGCTATCATCAAATGAAGCATTAGGCTAATAGTATTTTATGACAAGGTAATGATATACCAAGCCAAAGCATTTAATCTCTCTCTGTGTTGCTTTGTGTTAGATAATTAGGAGATGTGTTTTTCCCTCCTCTCACTTCTTCAAATCTCTTCGAGAAATTGTCCAGTCTCTGCCTGTGTGTGACGCGCTGCCTGCACAGAAGGGAGCTAAATTCCATGAACTAGGCTGGAGGGAAGCTCATTCCTGAAAATTCTAGTATGTTTAATCTGTTTCAGTTAAGATGATAACCAATGCAAACACTTACAAACATAACTCCCCCATTTCTTCTTTCTCTCCCTTTATTTCTGGAGAGTTGATGCTGTACCTCTAGGACACCCAAATGACACAAGAAGTTAAATTATGCATGAACAGCATCCACCAGAAATTTTCTTATTGTCTGAATATCTCTGGTCTTAAAATAAAGTGGATTCTGAGATGTAGAACAGGAAGAAAACACAAGACATTACAAGAGCTGAGTCACATGTGAGAGCAAGCCTGTTCAGCTGTGTGCTATAGATGCATTGCTTACAGAAAGTGCTGGCTAATTGACTGACAGAATGTAGTTCTCTTTGAGCTACCTACAGAAAACTGGGTAATTCACCAGAGGATATTGCAGTGTCTACTGTGAGCCAACCAAGTCCTTTTCAGGTTCTTGTTCTGATCTATAAAGTTAACTTGGGAATTATATTGATGAACATCTTTCTAGAAGCAGGCACTTAAAGCAGCTCTTTCTCACTAGGCAGGGGAAAGAGGAAGAACACTATTTTCTTCCAATTCTTCAGATTTTACTGAATACATCAGTGTTAAGAGCTCATATCCAGGATGTGAGACATGATTTTACTGCCCTTAACTTGACAGGACCACAGCCTGCATGTTGTATGGGCTAGCAGAGTGCCCTAACCATCAGAGTCTGCTGAGTTTTTTGATTTTCAGCAAACAGCAAAATATTGATTGAGACCGAGTAAGTAAGAGTGAGAAGTAATGTTGTAGCTAACTCTTTTCTTTAACTGCAAAGTCTTGTATTTCAGGCTTATTTATCTCACAGTAAATACCTTTGGATTTAGCTGCTTTTTCCCCTCTCCCAGATGGAAGTTACAGTCAGCATGCTATGCAGTAATTACTTTCCTTTTTTTCCTATTGTTTTCTGTGATTTGGAGAGCATTTTAGAACTTTATCAGGGAGGTTAGATGATTCATTTTGGTTTAAATGTTAGGGAATTTAACTGGGATTTTATTTATAATCTCTGCAGAAAGGGAAGAATGTTGAATCAGAATCTGCTGTGTATTAGATAAATTTTTCAGCTTCTGTGTTACAAGATAAAATCGGGAGATTGGAAGAGAGCTATGCTGGACTGTAAAAGCCAGTAAATTACCAAGGCTATGAGCTCTGCTGTACACATGACCTGGGCAGCTTCTCAGGATGTTGTGTTCACAGAAGGGGACATATAGAACACTTGAGGAACTTGGTTAATGAGGAAAATCTGGTTCCTAAGTTAGCTGGGTTCATTCTGACCCTCTGCATACGTTCCTTTTCTTCATTTCAATCCCTCTCTGTACTACTTTGATATAATCTGTTGCTGGTAGTTCTGAACATCCAAATATTTTATGTATCATAATGGAGTTGGACACGTCTGCATCATTTATTGGTGCACTGATTAATTAATCCCACTTTTTAATGAAGATAATTTGCTCAAATTTCTCAGCACACATATGCTGTGTTGTGAATACATTTATTCCTTCGCCTTTTGTAGTGAAGTTGTGCTGATTTATACTGCGTGAGGATGTGACTAGATTAGTGTGTCTATACACAGGGGGGAAATAGAGTGAGTAAAGGAGGAAGAAGAAAAATAGCATCATAGGAACAGTTAGGACTCTGATTAGTTTCAGTGAATACAGGAACCCCCTCAGATACAGTAGTGCTTCAGGGGGATGTGAAATGGTCAAACAGGCACAATCTGCTAGAGGACCTCTGTGACGTTTTATTCCTTTCTTGTCGGCACGTTTGCCAGAACAATGGCTGAGATATTTACAGAGAGGCAGAAGTCTCTTCTGTTTTGTTGGTGTTGTCATGTTTTTGCAGAATTACTACTTGCGCCATTTTGGGTTGCGACGTGGAGACATCACAATGCACACGCCGCCACTTTCAACAGGAAGACGAAAGTACAGCATGCAGTAAATGGTTCAGGAGTGAAAGAAAGTATTTTACTATGACAAGGAGTATGTCTATGAATAAAAGAACCAGTATCCTCAGCTAGTCTTGATTTGGGAACCGCTCACTACTGGAGTTCCTGAAGAAGACAGTTATGGACAACTTTATAATTGCATAGGCATGTTCAGTGTCCCCGGCACTAAAAAAATGCCCAAAAGCTTGATGTTTGTTTAGAACTCACACAGATTTATTTGATTATCAGTTGTGAAAGTGTTACATATGCAGATCGTTAATCCAAGGCTCCAATCCATTGCCCTGTAATGAGGTAATTTGCTGTAAAGCATAACTGTAACTCCTGTACTTAAAAAATGAATATTAACAGACCTCCAAATGAGGTCAAAAAATCCTTTTCTGGGCTGCAGTTGGTTTTTGTACTTTACTGCTGTGAAATAGCTGCTTAACTTTTGCTCCAAACATGACTTAAAAATGAAAGGGAATTTGTTTCAGAAATGACGACAAGAGGTTTTTCAGCCATAAGTGCAGCCTTGAAGCTTTTGTTGTGGAGGGACCCAGTAGAGTCCAATCTAAAAACAAGCCAATCACCTGAAATTCCCAGGGGTGCAGGGGTGAGTACTAAAAAGTCTGAGCCATTGTATAAACTCAGTATCCTTGTTGGCAGGTTGAGAATTACCCCTGCTTCTGTGGAGAGATAAGACCAAAGCTGCCTGCCCCAAGTTCCCCTCCATGAGGGACGTGAAGCTTTCCCCCAGGAGAAATAAATCCTTGCAACTCCCAGGCAAAGCACAACAAGAGGGATGTACCTGGGCTGCTCTGCTTTTCATCTGCATGAGGTATAGGCAGGAAGGAGTCTCTCTAGCCACGGTATGAAGCAGAGCAAGAAGTCGTAGTCAGGTCTTGCTGAGAGTTCTCTAAACAGCTAGATTTTAGATGCTTTTAGGAAAGACTTGGCGTCACCTCTGGGTAAGTATAGTGAGGGAATAGTTTCTGTGGTGGGAAAGCTTAGGTGCCAGAGGACTGTTTCAAAGGAACTGGTTGAATTGCCTTGAATGAAGCCAGGCAAGCTAAGCTCCCTCTCTTCCAGCTCCCACGTTGCATTAATCTCTTGTGACAATGCAGTTAAGTGAGGGAACTCTCTTTAGTCACTGAAAATAGCAGCAAAGACAATTACCATGTTGGAAAGTGCAGAGACTTAAGAAGCCTAAAGGGGACTGACAGAGCTTTGCAAAGCACACTTTTCCTAAATTTTGTGGGGTTGACGAGGGGTCTAGAGTTACGAAGTCTCTTGGGGTCTTTTTCTAGCTGGGTTTTCAAGTTGCACGAAGCAGACACAATTGATGAAGTTTACTATTACAGGAATGAAGAGAAACCATGTACAAAGAGTCTGGCTTCTGCAGCCAACTGGAGAGGCTGGATACAAAGTGCTTCTTGCTCGTCTACATTGTAGAGCTTCTTAGCAACTGCTTTTTAGGTGGTCTCTTCCACTCCTGGTGGCCGCTAATGCCATTGCGGATGGCTCTGTACCAGGTGTAGACAGGACGTTTAAAACCAAGTCATCTTCCTAGCAGATGTCTCTTTTAATTATTGCCTTGAATCAGCTCAGAGTTTTGCATCTTTTAATTTTGGGGAATAAAGGTGTGGTCTGTACTCATCTGAGGGAACGTTATGAAAGGCAAAAAGTGGACAGAAAAGGCACAGTCTGTGCCAGCCTCTGCTTCAGTGAACTGAGCTTGCGATCACCAGCATTTCTGACTTGAATGCAAATTTGAAATTCAGTTCCTGCATATAGTCTCTATTTGAGCTTATTATTCACTGTTCATTTGCCTGATTCCTGCCAACAGTCACATTCTCTTGTGTGTTCAGCTGGAGAAAACATGAAATGGGTGTAAATTCTGTTTATGTGAATTCACTAAGGTATTCAAGTGACGGTTCCTCTTAGTTTTTTGGCATTTTCTCAGTTCTGTTTGTTGCCATGCCATCACTTGTCAGCCATTGTTCCCTGCAGGAATACACCAAGGCTCAAAACATTATAATTAATGCAAAAGAAAGAATAGGAATAAGCTCATATCACAGGTCAAAATTAAAGCACTCATTTCTCATCTGGTGACTAATAAAGGTGTTTAAGTTCTGGCTTCCTCAGCTCCTTGTTTTATCTGAGCTGGAAGACCCTCTTTTATTCTGCATCTGTACCATGAAATCCTGGGGTTTTTTGTTTAATTTTTTTTTTTTCTGCTTCCAGCTCAGGGTGGGTGGGTACCTGGGGAACAACTGGTTTTACTGTTAAAGACTGAAGTAAAGAAGGCATTAAGTAGACATCATAATAACAGGTATTGATTCTTAAAACCTCTCATAGCTCTCTGTTTTGATTCCAATGTTAATATAAGTAGATGAGTTTGAGTTGTGTGTTCATAAGCAGATCTGCGTTCAGATCTCTGGGTGCATGGCCTTCCTGCCACACTGAATTCCTTTGTGAACATTGACTGCTTTATCAAAGCATTTGCTCCCTGTCTGACTTTTGGGTACCTCTCAGTTTTTTCACAGTATTATAATCCTTTTCTTTGTGAGAAGAGGTCTGTGGATTTATTGTGTTCTATCAGGAAGCTCAGACTTCAGCATTTTCTCATTTGCAAGCAGTTTCAAGATGTCACCATTGCACATACAGGTTGTTCTAAGCCCTTCATACCAATTAGGATGCCTGTACAAGGGCAAAGAAGGCAAAGGAGGAGACTCCACTATTTATTCAGGCCGGAGATGCAGTTTTTGTGCTAACAGCAAACACACCTCTGAGTCAAAAGTGTTGCTCCTGGCACCCTACACCAATACCATCCTGCCAAAAGTAGCACAGGAGAGTGATGTCTAATAACAACTGGAACCGTGGCAATGAAAAGGTGCCTTGTGTGCCGTACACTGAACAAAGCCTGAGCAGCTGTGCTTTTGGGAGAGAAGAGTGAATCAATAACCCGATGAGGACTGTCAAGTAATGCTGTTGTCTGCAGCGCCTTTAATGGTTTTGGTCAATAAACTGCAATTATTTTACAAATATGTGTTGTGTTCACTTCTAAATCCATCTCCCTGCTTCCTATATTAATTTTTTAAAATGAGAAATATCCTAAGTGCTTGCATTGTATGAAATCTGTATTTAAAATCAATTGGTGTATAACAAAGGGCCTGCCTTTGCTTGTTCAAAGAGCATGGACATAAAGTGCCACATCTTCTGCAATATATTTTCCCCTGGTTGTTTTGTTGGTTTTTTTAATACAAAATTCATAATAAATGATCATTTGCAATTTTTCAGAGAAACCTGAAAAATGTATATTCTTTCTGTCTTTATTTTCTCTGGAGGTTGGAATTTGTCCAAGTATCACAATATAATATGCTTCACAAAATTTAAAAGAATAATCTCCAGACACTTCTGCTATGTGAATTTCTCTCTAAATAATTTTTTTCTGCTGTGCTGTAAACTTTACTATATTCCCCTTCATTTTAGATTAATAATATAACAATGTAAAGAGTGTTTTTACTGTACTTCACATTTAATTGCTCAAGGGCAATTTGCTTTTCCCTTTAAATATTAAAAAGAAGCAACGGGGAGGTAAAAGGACACTGTTAGTTTATTTAAAATAGTAACTAAGCTCAGCACAGGAGGTTGGCTTTTGCCATCTACTGTCCAAAGGAAATTATTTCAAATATTTATAGGTGTGCTACTTACTCAAATGTACAAGTATCTCTAAAAAAAAAAATAGCAAGAAATTTCTTATCTTAGATATCTTCCCCCTCAGTCCTCCTAGAGAATCAGCAAGAGCAAAGAAAATCAAAATATTATTGGCCAAGTGATAATTGGAAGAAAGGTGTTAAGGCTTACCTGGGTGTCCAGCTCCTTTGAGAGTTAGAATATTTATCCTATTGTGTTTACCATTAGTGAAGTGATTAATGGATGCAAGCCCCTGACCTCACTGACAAACAATATTCTGATAGTTGCCATTAAAAAGTTCTGCTAAAAGACTTTTCTTCTGGCAACCTTTTTGATTTCCAAAAGCATATTCCAGTGGAAGCAAGATCTTCTTGAGCAATTTGGCATTTTATCTTTGAAGAACCATTAAAATCTGTTTTTATTTGTCCAAGTGGGTTAATCAGATACAGGGAGGAAATAGAGATGGAACCATTGCAATGCGCAGAAGCGTTGAAGTCCTAATGGAAAAGGAGAGGTGTTGGCCCCAGCTGGCGTTCAGCCTCTCTGGCCAGCTCCTTCCTGTAGGAATTGACGTTTACACAAATGACCCTCCTTGGGCTTTTGGCAGGTATTTGGGGTCAATGTCACTGATACAGAAGCTGCTGACTCTCTGTATGCTGGCAGCAATGTATGGGGCACAAAAAAGGCATGATGTGTCCCCGAGCTGCAAAGAGTTTACCTGGGAGAAGGACAACAATATCCATCTTGTTGCTTAGAACAAGATGTTTCCCACCAGCAGATTCCCTGTTTTAGCAGGAGTCTCGAGGCAGATGTGTATCTTTGTTGATGGATGTGCTTGAGCCACAGCGTACTTATCTTTATGCTTTAATAGCTTATCAATATGATTTTAAAATAACGGTATTCATTTTAAGTCAGTCTCTCTGGTCAAACTACTGCAGGAACAGAACATGTAAAGGTTTGCTGAGAGAAATAAGCACAGGTTTGAGATTAGTGCCTGCATATTTTATATCTATGGTATGTTTTTATATAATATAGAAAAGTAACTTTATATTGCTATATATGGGTTCATTCTGCTTGCAAGAACAGTCTTGAAATTGCTCTGTGGAATATTTTTAACAGGGACTTTTGCTTCCTTTGATGGAAAGAACATAGCTGCCTACTTAAAATCCTAAGTGTACGGTGCAGCTTTGAGAAATTATGAGTGTTCAGAGTGTGTGCCTGACACTCAGATGCTCACCCACATGCTTTGACTTATTCACTTCCATTCCCAACACCTGCCAGTAGCCACATGAATTCCACAGTTCTTTGTTATTAAAGTAGCCATCCTTTACGAAGCTGGAACTTGAGTGGCAGAAGCGGTAGGGGCACCTAAAGACATGACTGGTGGTGATGAAACAGCAATGTGTTTCTGGAATTAAGGACAGCATGTACAGGAAGGCGTTTGCAGGTCTGCTCTGGCAGTCTGCTAGTGCGTGGACCTGGAAACAGCATCAAACTGCCTCCGGAGGTAGTTAAAGATGGAAGACAGACTGTTCAGAGACCCAAGGGCAAAAAGGACCCTAAACAAAATCCTCCCCATTTCCAGAATGTGTTACATATGTTTATGGATCAGTAGGACACGGCCATTGCTATTTTAAAACAGAAGCTTAGAATTTCAAAGGCCTTCCTATTTTTTCCTTATAGGCTGCTAAGTGTGTTTTCAAAGCTTTGTATTGGCTATTTGGGAGGCAAAATTAAAGAAGTTCTTTTAACTGGAAGGACATTTTTCATCATGTTTCTCACTTAATTGTCTCTTTGTGTGTTTGTTATGACATATTTTCAAGTATAGGTGCTGGTGGTGTACTGGAACTGTGCTGGGAGGGCGGGATGTTGCTGTTCTCTTTGCAGTCTGTGGGAGTTTTGTTTGAGCTGAAGCTTTCTTGGAACAAATCAAGACTATTGAATTTTTTGCTGCATGCTGCAGCTCTTAAAACAATTGGTAAGATTTTGTAGTTGCTTCAGGGTATTCAAAAGGTTTGATGGCTGTAGTACCAGACTTGTAAGCTTTTGAAGGGTAGCAAATAGATTCACAGAAGAGCTGTCCTGTGGGAGAACGTGGGGCCCAGGGACTGCATTCCCCAGAGCCTGGGCTGTGTGGTCGTCTTTAGTACATCCTAGGGATTTTCACGACTCGTTGTACGTTTAGTCTCTGTAAAAGACAATGGGATGATATTCTTTCCTTTCAATGAGCTTAATAGAGAGGTGATGATGCTTTCATGCTGCCACGGCTCTGCACTGAATAGGAAAAGGCTTGAAAATGGTTATCAGGGACGCATCAGGATAGGCTGGACCTTTCTTCAGAAACATTTTGTCAGTGGCAATCATACGTGGCTACTTTCAAAACTGGAGGAAACTTTTTCAAGGTTTTCCAGGCATAATTTGCAGATGCCCTCAGTATTCACTGAGCACAAATAAAAGGCTGAAGGGGGGGACTTATGGCTCCCTGGTTTGCGACTGACTTTGTCCTGGCCTTGGCATAGACTGGAACAGCTTGAATGCTATCTGGTAGGTATGGGCCACCAGAGGCCAGCTATGACATGCTGTGACCATGCCTGAATGTGCTCTGTGTGCAATCTCTTTTTTCATATAGGAAGACATTTTTGTCACATGGAAAGGAATAATACTATCTTCTTTTTTTTTTTTTTTT
>VZRU01008620.1:644023-656175 GCA_013398155.1 Pedionomus torquatus
AGTATTTTATGTAGGTATATAAATACAGGCATATTTACATGCGTATATATGTAAATACTTGTAATATTCACATATTTTTATATGTATTTGAGTTGCCCTTTCTGTGCAATACACGGGCCAGCTATATCAGTTACTCTCTCTGGACACTTTTTATTCACTTCAGTAATTCGACTGGCAATATGGTGCCTGCTTCTACACAGATGATCCTGCAGCACAAAAAAGGAGCCAATGCGAGTGCAGTGGCTTCCCCATCACAAGAGAAATGTGGGAAAATAAAAAAAAAATCAATGTTTCCAAGTGAGCAGAATTGATAGGGAGGCAAATGTTAGCGTCTTGCTTTGAGAACATATGAAGTTGCTTGTACCCCAAGGAACAGCCACAATTAGGTGAGTTAAAAACTTGCTAATGGGTCTAGCAAGTCTGTATGGTAGAGGCAGTCTATAGAATTCAGATTGGCATGGGTTTCAGCAGACTTTACAATCCCCTGGAGGATTTTTAAAGAAAAGATAAAGTTGTGGCTCTGTGCACTATTTGCAGCTCAGGAACGATGAGAACAATGAAGTAGAGCTTGCAGTAGATAACTGCCTGTGCCTTGCAAAGGTGCAGGCAGAAATTGATAAACCTAATCACATCTAGTAAGTGTGTTCATATGTTATTTTCATGCCATGCTAAGTATATAGTTTGTAAGAGCCGGCCTAAAAAGTCAACTCTTTATTGAAGAGAGTAGGAAAGCAATAACCCTTCTGGCTTATGAGCAAAGACCTTTACAGGAGGGAAGAGGGGTGAGCGATCAGGAGTAGCACTGAAATGCAAGCACTGTGGTGCTGCTATCACAGATTTCTGATGGGAATTCTTTGCTGTAATTGCAGGGTTTTCATCATAGCAGAATAGGCCATATGCTCCCTCCTTGTCTGCCTGCCTAAGTGAAAAATGACGGTCTTAGGAATAAGAAAGAGAAGGTGGCACAATATTGTACAAAACATGACTGGTTTTATTCAGAGAAAGAAGATGGCTAAAATTAAGTAAATGCTTCCTGCCTTACCAGTTTTCTCCTTGTAAGTAAAGATTTTATGAACTGCTAACAATTGTTATGCAAAACCAGAATCAGTAGCTCATGTTAGGGCTGAAATTTCTGAGTCTGCCAGCTTGATTCATTTTTAAGTAATGTATTTGAACTGCTGGTGCAGATTCAAGGTCAAAATTTGTAGATTATATGCAGCATGTGCTGAATACCTTTGAAATGTTTCTAATGTTTTCTGTCTTGTCTAAGCACACTAATAGGACACAATTTGTTACTCTAAGTACTCTTTTATTTCCATCCGCTCGTTCAGATGACGAGTGTAGGATTGAAACAAAAACACAACTGGTGGATGCTGAGGCAATCCTACAAAACCACTTTATAGCTTAATAACATTTAAGTTCATCAAAGCACTAAACCATGCACAACTGAAGAATGTGAGCCGCTCTCATGGTGATAGTGACTTCTGCACACACTTGAAACTATGTATGCATGGGCTCAAATATGTTTTTTTATAATTCTTTATCCCTGGTGAATGGTAAGTTCAAGTTGAAAAAAAATTTAAAAAACCCCCAATGTCCTGGAGAAAGATGATCTTGGGAAAATCTCCTTTTTGGACTCATATGCATTCATAGCTTCAAATTTAAGTCTCAATATTATGGTTTTATACCATTTTCTAGATACTATAGTATCTCTTTTTTTTTCTAGCTGAATACATCCTTGTAGAGGTGTTGCATTAGGCAGCCTGAAATGTGAAAAGAAACTTGTAGAATAGCTGTGTATCATATTTATTGTGCCCTGATGTCAACTTTAAACCTAACAATGTGAACATCTGGTTCCAGTGGATGAACATAAGGGTAAGCTGAGCCTGACCATTTAGCTCCATAAATATTGTTATCTCAAAGTATTAATTTGGTTTTGAATCCCACATTATAAAAGCTGCTTTTGACTGTAAATGCTTTTGACACAACTTCAAATATAATGAAATAGAACTGAGACATTTCTTTCATTGTCAAGCTGAGTATTAGCTTGAGCAATATTAGGCCAAACCAGACCCAGAAATGCTGGTAGCTCCTGTTCCCCCAAGACATGGACAGAGTGCATTATCTGGGGATCAAAGACATTGAGTTATTTTGGATTCACATAAGGAACAAACTCCAAATCAAAAATGTGGTCAAATTATTTTCTATCCAATCAATGTCTGTCCACACCACAAAAGCATCAGTTGCACTGCTCAGAGGTGCAGAAATTTCATTATGGCATAGAAATTGCATTTTTCTGAAGGCTTTAATCAAACAAAACTGCACAGGCTGCTGACTTAATAGAGACAGGCTGTTTACCATCTTGTGCCACACAGTGTATTGAACTTCTATGTTCTTCCGAGGTTTATTTTGATTGTGGTCTGCACAATGACAGCACTTGGGAGGAAGGAATCACATTTATTTGTACTTCCACCATAGTGATACTTAACACAGAAGTCCTTATGAAATGGTCCCTGCAGAGCGAGAAAGAGAACTCTTACGTTAGCACTGCCTGTTCCTGACGTTATTTCAGTCCTTCTGCATAGGGAGTTTCTCTGTCTCTGTGCCCGCTTGACTGCTCTGAGTTGACATGTGTTTTGTTCCTTTCCAGCAGCTACAGCTGTATATGGACTTCCATCAGGCTTGCCTGTCCTTGCAGTGTTAGTAGGTAGTGGGGGACATGTTGAAGGGAAGCTCTCAAGTTTTAATTTGTGTCAGTAACTGAACAGGCCCTCTGCTGAAGTCTTTGATGGCTCCAATTCAACTACACGTTCCCAAGTTTCCCTGCAAATTTCATGGCATTTGTGAAGCGGAAACGAGAGCTTTGCTTTAGGCACAACGTATGCTTGAAAGTTTTGAAAATAAGTTTTCTCTGCCTTTGTGTCTTCACTGTTATATTCCTCTCTGTGGAAAGCTCTGCCTTTCTTAAGCAATCCTGAGCTGTAAATTGATATGCTTTTCTTTTTCAAAATTTGCTCTGTAGGGATCAGAATATATTAGCTCTGAAAGTTGTTGGAAATGTTTTCCATTATTATGGGAGCTTGTCAAATTCACAGTCCATGTAGAATGCGGATGCAGCAGAAACATCCACTGTCGTGTTGATGGCAATGCATTCCAATTATCCCTGCGCTGGGGCAGGGAAAAGTATTTTTGGTCCTTGGGAAGCACAATAGCATGAAACCACATGTTGCAAGAAGAGATTTCTTTCCTCATTTCAGATGTAAGCGTGGGGTTAAGTGAAAAAAGAAATCTCAGGCTGAGGGAGTCCAGGAGTGAGTGGTGAAAGGAGACTGATGGAATTACAATAATGTATGGAGATAGAATTAGAAGACCAAATTTCAATTTCAATTACACCTTTACAGCCCCTCAGGAGTCAATCAGCCATTTTTCATGAACTAGGTCTCCGTATAGATTGATTTGTTATTGTTGCAAAGCCTTTTGCGCTGGGCTCAAAACCTTTTAGCAGTCTCTCTTCTGTGGAGTTTGGAACAGAGCATCTCCCAGTCCCAAAAGCCGCTCTTGCAGCAGGGGATTGTCAGGGATGATAACTCTCTACTTGTCTTTTCATTGCCAGAAGGCTGGGCCATTGCACTCTCCCCTGCAATTACGTGCCCCACATAGGAGAGGATAGGTTCCTATGAAAGAGTCAAGCTCCAAGAAGGCACTTCTGGAAGACTCTGAAATTATGTTCAGTTTTTGGAATTCACCAGGTTTCATAAGGCATTCACTGGATGTTTTGCCTCCAGTCATTCCAAGTCATCTCTTTTTCTATTTTTAACAAAGGCGATACAATTTACAATCTGTAAGGGAGACTTTCAGGAGTGCACTGCACCTGTCTGTCAGTCACAGATCAGATCTCATTGAAATACTCTCATTTGGGTGCCAAAAGCCAGATTTCTGAAATTGCTGCTCCGTTCTGATAACCGAGTGCCCCAGATTTTCAGTAAGTGAGGAGGCAATCAGACATGTTTATTATAGTATTTGATTTATTTGATTAATTTGAAATGATAGAGGCAAATAAGTTTAGCTGTGAGGTGTCTGTGCTGACAAGTCTGCAAAGGAAAGGCATCAGGAGTACATGTAACTAGAGAGAACTTTTCTAAGCTCAGATTTGTCAACAGCAAACCAGAAGGCAGAAACAATGTGAAAATGTCATTTCCCAGTGGAACCGGTACCTAATTGACACTTGTAGCCTGCAATGCCTGTTTCTCATTTAATGGCTTTCACAGTAGAGGTACTTAAACTTTACTCCACGTTTTCTTGTTTAGTCTCAATTTCTTACTTTGACACACAGTAGAATCCTAAGGGGAAATGAAACTACAACCTAGCTGCTTGTAAGCTGATGAAACCTTTCTGGGAGAATCAATCCAGAAGAGAACTTGATATGATAGACTGCAGCTGGCTCCATGCAAGGCTTACAAAGCACTGTCTTAAAACACACTGATTTTTTTTTTTTTCTTTTTCCAGGGGAAAAAAATAACCTCCAAACAGAGCATTGAGTTCATTTCCAAACAGTAATTTTCAAATCTGGTCAGGCAGATCATCGCATGGTTTCAAAAGACATTACCGTTTCCCTCTCTCCCCATTCATTCACCATTTGAAAACTGCAGATGTTAGATGAGGGATTTTTTTCCGCATATGGAACTGTTGAGTCAACTGAGTTTGTCCCTTCAGGCTGAGTGTCTTATTTGTGGTGAAGGGCTCAGCAGACTAAACTGCCCACATTGGGAGGTTTTGTGTCAAAGGCTAAGGATCCCAGGGTGCGCATCCCAGTTTGGCTAGTGGGTGCTGCTGGTCGCTGAGAGTCCCTCAGCCCTGAATCTAAGGGTAAGTGTAGCCTCTGTTAAAATAGACGATTAAAAGATTGGGCACACAGATGTAAGCCTATAAAGAAGAGGCAGTAAATTATACTTTCACTGCATTTCCTGTGAGTGCTTTAAATACTCAAATACTGAAGATTAGGATAGTGAAAGAAAGGAAGGAGAGGTTTTTACTTGGCTTTGAAGAAGGTGATTAAGGCAGGTAGTTTTTGGTAGAGGGAACAGGGTCAAGACTTCTTAAAGCTAAATATATTCCTCCAGCTGTATATATGTATAGCTAGAGAAATATATTTATGTATCTATAAATATATTCCTCTAACTTTAATTTTCTGGATAGGGTGAGATTTCAGATTTGTCCTCAGGATTCCCTACTAGCTCAGAGAGATGCTTCTCTGCTTGGCTGGCTTCCTTCGGGCAGCTCCCAGTTTATTAGCTGGCTTCTGTGTTCAATTCTGAGACTATGGCAGTCAGGGGAAGAGCCTGGAGACAACTATTTAGGGACAACTACTAAAACCAACTCACTTTAGATCTAGGATGACATTGCTCAGATCAGAGCAGATTCCTTCTAGAAGGTGACATGTCAGATAGTCAGGATTTTTTCCCAGGCTACATGGGGTGTTTCTGGGGTATTGTAGATTTAGTTCTTGTATGTAGCACACACAGCCTAGGTAGCTGACTCAGGGCTCCCTTGGTGAGAAGGTAGCTACTGTGTATGGTCAATACTGTGACAAAGGTGTTTGCAAATCTGGACCTTTGATTCCCAGGTCCAGATTCAGGAAACAAGTGATTGATTTAATGTATATATCAGGTCTTCAGGGACCCATTCTTGATTATGAATGTAATTATTTTCCTTTCTTCTTCTCTGTCTCTCTTAGCTCCATGGATTGCAAGTACTCAGCTCAGAGATGGCTGGTGCTGCAGTGTCCTTCATCTGGGGTGAACTGCGTACATAATGGATTCTGTTGGATCTCAATAGCAGGTAAAATCAACATTTCTACCACAAGAACATTAGGCACCTGAAATCCATAGGAGTTTTAGGCTCCATACTGCTGTGCCCATTGACCATCTGAGCTCTGGTTCCAGATTGTTGAAGAAACATTCACAGTAATTTATCTGATTACAATGTCCTTAATTTACCTGCATTACTCGGGGAACAGTGGGGTGTCTTAGAAGGGTTCATTGGAACTGAGGTGAGGTGGCCTGACAGAAGCTTCTGCTCCTGCATTCTCCTTGGGACATGGGGCCTGTTGGCAGAGACAGGAAGCAGACAATGGGACCACTCGGTGTCACATAATGCACTAAATGGATTTCTGCCACTTGTCAGTGATTGTTAGAGTGGGAGGTGCAGGGTATTGATTTGCCCTGTTTTATATAGTGCCACCACATAACAAATAAAAACCGGTCTCTTTCATATGTATTGATCCGTTGGTAGCTCCTGTATTGATTTCCTCAAATGTGAATGAAATGGAATATGGTCTTGAGCAAAACTCAGCATTTATTTCAGGTGGATGGAAATAACAGTGACTCCCTGCTCTGCTGTGTTGTGGAACTGCTTGCAGGATTCAGTGTGCCAGGTACCCACAGCTTATCTCTATTTGTACCCAGGAGTACATCCCTCAGCAAGAAGCTGCTTTGGGAAAGTGGTGGGTTTTTTTCCTATTTTAAAGTCACATATGCTATTGCTCCATGAAAGACACAAAGCAGAGATGATACAGCAAAGCACAGGGAAATATGCAGAGGAGGCGGGAAAAGGAAAGACGAAGAAATATGGCCCTTTGAACTGCAATATTAGAAAAAAAAGTCATATTTTTTTTTTACTAAGAGCATCCAAAATGCCTTCCACCTTGCTGAGCAAACCTTTTTCCTGAAAATATGGTCAACTTTACCTTTCTTCCTCCAGGCACTCTAGGGTTTCAAACGATTGATATTTTATGATCACTTGTTCTCCTCTTTTCTCCTTTTTTCCTTCATCATACTACTTTCTCCCTCTAGTCGAATGTGCTATACAGGGTTATCTAGCTTTTATACTGCCAGTCAGTTCTCTGCTGGTTCATATGTTGATTTGTTAGTCATTGAGCTATTCGTGTGTTTTATGTGGGCTGTTTCTCTGTGCCTTTTAACTCTTTTATGAATAAACAAGATGATAAAAGTCAATGCTATTTTTTTCCTGTTTACTGACTCAAAAAGTGAGGATTCTGTTGGTCACCTAAAATGCAAAATTACTTGCAGGTCTTTTCATGTAACTGTGCTTTTTAAGTTGACTTGCCATAGATTACTTTAAAAAACATTTTTTTTTCTTAAGAAGGTACAGAGACAGGTAATGTCATTCGCTTGTATATATGAAAACCAGATCAAGCTAGGAAAAAAAATTCCTAAGCTCATCGTCAACACTGAAGTATTTTTTTATGTGATAGGTTTGTTTTTTCTGTTTATCAAAATATCTTTAATCTCCTTATTCCTTTCACAGAAGACACCTTGAATTGTTTGAAGGTCCTTGATCACCATATTCAAACTGGATGGCAGTGACAGCTCATGTGCAGAGTACTCTTGTCATACCCTTGTGTGCTTTCTTTGAGGCTCACCCAATTTAAGGAGCTGATGAGCAGAAGAGTTTTGGGCTGCCTCCTGCACCACATTTGCTTGTAAACTGCCAGCGCTTGTATTGCGTGTGTTCCTGGAAGACAGAAGACTAGAATGGAAATGGTACATGTGGGGTAAGGGGGTTTTGGCCCAATCCAAAGGCACTCAACTACCAAAAGGAGAAGTTTCGCCTTTTTCTGTTGGCTTCTAGCCCATGTTTCACATTCTCCCAGCTGTCAGTGCCTGCCCTCACACATCTGGCTGAAAGATAATCTGTTCATTTTAAGTAGTTTAATCCAGGTTTTAGATTACATTATCTGACCTAAATTTTCATGTTGATTTGGATGTTCCCTTTTAAGGACTGAGATAAAATGCTAAGGTGACACGTGCAGCAGAGGCAGCTTGTGTTTCAGTGCTAGAAAAGTTGAGGTACACGTACAACCACCCCTGACTTTGGCAGGATTCATAAGATCTAGGCAAAAGGGCATAACATGGAAAATCAGTGCCTAACATGTCACTTTGAATTTCCCAGAGTTCTTACCTCAGCTGCCTCATATTTCACAAATTTTCAAAAATAGCAGTATTTCTTTCTGCTTTAGTAAGTGGAAAAAAAGATCTGCACCCTCACCTTGTATATGGGAACATCCCCAATTCTTTTAAATTTGTAGCTACATTTAGGAAGACTCCCTGTATTGCAGGGAGTCCCAGCAGCAGGCAGACCTCTTAGAAAATGTAGTTTCTATGTATTTCAAAGGAGTATGCAAGTAATTCACTTTCCTTTTATGAGCTCTTTTTATGTTTTGTTTTGGTTTGTTTCTTTTGTAAAGTTATAGAATGTTTTGGTCCCTACATCTTACAGTGAGTTACTGGCTTAGTTATTTCTCTTCACAGCTCCTTTTTTTCTTTTCCTCATTTCCCTTTTTTCCCTTTTCAAACGGGGACCCTTGATTTTGCATGAAATCTGATCTGTAGGTGGCCAAAACTGAATCTGTTAAGAATTTATTTAAAAAACAAGATCCGTCCCGCTGTGAAGACAATCTGTTAAAATAATATGCACAATTGGACATGATCTAGACTCCTTTTAGACAGTCAAAGTTTCTAATAGGAAGGGAAACTGCCCTCTCTTATCCTGAAACAAGGGAATTTTCCAAGGTTAGCTTTTCTCTGTAGTGTGAAATGTCTTAACTTTCTCTGAAACACAGTTGGTTTCGGGAGGAAGTCCTTTATACTTTGTTTTGACAACCATTGAAGGAAAGGGCTTGAGGCTAAATCTGAGTCCTGTATCTTGTGTGCTTTAGACCTAAAAGCTCAGTGGAGTCTCTTGTGGGAACTTGGCCATGTGTGAGTAACATGTGAGTAACTGAAAAGATTAAAAGATTGGCTTACATTTGGTTTGCCAGAGACTGTAAAAAGGAAACAACCTTCTTGCAAGCAAGGTGACGTCTTAAATTGCCACATAGCTTCTAGAAATATTTCCCTATATTTGCCAATGTTGGAGGTCAGGGATGTTTCTTACAGGTAACTCCCCGCTCCAGCCGAGTGCAACATGCAGATCATAACACACATAGAAACTCTGAGTTAATAATTGCCTGTCTGACACATTCAGGACCTATAATGTGCTCTTCCTGCAACCACAAGCTCAAATCCTGCCCATGTTAACCGTACAAGTCTAAAGTAAACTTAGGAAACTTTTTATTCTTTATGGATATGTCCAGGGGACAAACGAGATTTGGTTGTACTTCATTTTCACTTCCCATGGATGTAAGTAAAAAGCTAAAAGGGACATTCTTCCAGCACTACATGTATTTTTTTTAGATAAGCATGTCATAACAAGATGAAAAGACAATTCTAAATGTAGTGCCTGTTTGTACCTAGCATGTGTTAAACATAGTGCACTTTGAAGATGGAAACATGGTGACCATGTTTGTAAGGACAAGGAGTATTCATATTTAAAGACAAAGCAACTGCTGAAATTTCCTGGCCTAGATTCCTCATTGTATTTCAGAGATGTGCAGTGGCTTACAGCTGAGGCAGCATCGGCTAAGCCATGACTGATCAGACTACCTTGCTGTCTTTCCCTACAGAAGACTGAATGTTGGTGGATTCCTCATGATATTTTTCACTGGATTGCTGTGATAGGAAAATAATTCACTCCTAATGTATAATTATTTTGACTTAAGCAAAAAACAGCTTGTTTAATCGTTGAAACTGCTGACTAACAAGGCAACTCCCTACCCCAAATATGCCATGAAAAGAGGTTTGCATCCAGTGGTTTCTCCTGATTTATATAATGCTGCTGGAAAAATGAACCTAAGAGTGTTCAAATTGTGTACGTAAACCAGTGATTTGCATGTGATTTGCCAGGTGCTAATTTGCTTATTAGGAAATGCTATTTAAGTGTGTCTAAACCACAATTTTAAATTAGTATGCATGGTAAAATAAACAAGCTAATTGAAAAGGAGTAAAGGAAAGTTCATATGAAACCCTGTCTATTGATAAAAAGCCATTCTTTCAGTCATATAGGCTCTTACGGTTTGTCCAAAAGCAGTGTTGTTTCTTGAAGGGGTCACAGTGCTGCTGCAAGTCACAGCACTGAATACTGCCTGCGTTGGGGTTTTCTGGACCTTAGTATTAATAGAAACTGCAGCAGCACAGTTGTGTAATATAGTGCTAGCATCCAGGCTGTAGCAAACTAGTCTTTGCCTTTATGGTATGCCCGGAAAGTCATTTTCGTATACTGAATGCTTAGGGAATATTAATAACATGCTTATGTTTTGATTATTCATATTAATTTAAGTGTTCAAGTTAATTATCAAAATGTCATTAATTTTCTGCTTTATATCGTCAGAGAGAAGCATCAAGTATCAAAGAACATGTCAACCTTTATTATTGTGCTCAAATGTGGTTACAGAGATAGTGAGATACATCTTAAAATTCTGATTTTGCTTTCCCAGTCTAGAACATTCCACTTTTAATCCAAGTTTTCAACAGTAACTGGTAACATGCCATTCTAGTTTGTATATTACATTTTGCAAATTATCTGTTACAAGAGTATTACAAATGTAAGACCATCATTTAATGAGTCCTTTTGATAAAATGTCAAAGACCCAACCCAAAACTGTCTTACAAAAACAATAAACAAAGTAGGACAGTTTGGTTTGGTATGAAATCTTAGGTAACATTCATAGAAATTTTATTGGTTAAGATTTGGCGAAATATTTATATTTTCAGAAACATTGAAGTCCTGTAATCATCAAGGACAGGAAAAATTACAGCCCCTCAGTATACGTAGTAGCAAGCCTTTTCCTCAGGAGCTGATATAGAGAAATAACTGATGGAGGTGCTGTGCCAGCAAACAGAGAGCGGCAGCTGACATTGTGTCTCTGCCAAACCTGGGAAAATATATACCTGCTTTCTTCAGCAGACAGAGGAAACTCTCTCAGTGGGGTAACCGCCTCTCCTGCTTGCTCTCCGAGTTCAGTTTGTCTCACTAACCCTTGTGAGAGAACAAAGAACGCAAACAGCAAGCTACCAAGAAGTCACAGTTATTTAAGATTTTCTTTCCTCAATGTTGTGGCAAAGAAAAAGGTGAGGGTGAGAACCGCCTAAGCCTGTGGCTCATTTTTTTTCCTTTGCAGGGGTGTGAAAGGGATTGTCATTGCAATTTGAATGATTCTCAGGTTAAATGTGGAATACGGTATTTCTGGGGAGGACCCAGCAAGTGTTAGTAAACAGAAATAGAGGGGCTTATGTTCATGTTTGTCTCGTAGTGTTGTAGCACTTTTGGGGATGAGGAGATGCGTTCTCTGTGTCTGGATGGTTTTGTTCTCACTCAACTTTACTCCCTCTGAGATAGTGACTCCTGCTGGGCCCTGCTATGGAGGATCCAGGGAGATGTTCCAGCTGAAGATTAATCCCACAGCACAACAACCAAATAGTAGTTTTCAGCCAATACATGAAAACTGCTACAAGCATTGGGGTCTGGGAGATGGGGAAGAACTTCCCCTTAAACACAGGTCTGAGTTTAAACCATCAACTGACTTCATTTCCAGAATATGTCATCAGATGTATTCAAACTTTACAAAGTGTAAAAATTATTCATCTTCCACAGTTCTGCTGCAGAAAGGGAGCTTGGCTCTTTTGTCATGTTTCTTGCAGAGAAAGGGTTAAGAACTTGTGCTTAAAAATTCTTCTTGTTTTTAAATGATAAGGACAAATGTGTTTGTCACTGGTTTGTTTTGAGTCCCTGTAGCAGCAGAAGATCCAAACCCAAGAATAACTAAACTAGTCTCTCTTCAGCACTCGACCCATTTCCTCTTTGCAAGTCCTAAATTATAAACCCGCAAAATTGAAAAGCTTTGTGGATTTGATGCTTAGGGAAACATTGCACTTGCTAGAATTATTTGATTTTTGGCAAAACAGAACATTTTCATCTTAAGGAAAGTAGGAAGACTTTGTCATTTTAATAGCAAAATGTGTGGGGGTGTTTTCTGTGCTTGGAAATTACCTTTTAGTCTTGGAGAAAGTATGAAGCAAGACTTGAATTGTTTGGTTAATATTGGAAGTTAATTATGAATTGTTGGCCCCCTGTATTTGGTTATAATTGTTTGGAATATGTGGCTTCCAACTAGTTTGGTTTAGAAATTTTGTGTCTCTCAGCAGCTTGTTGCTTCTGCGCCAAATTGCAGACTTTTTTTTTTTTTTTTTTCCCGA